>VMDR010010046.1:0-31817 GCA_007922815.1 Macrotus californicus | reverse complement strand
ATCCTGAATGGCTTTTGTATTTTTTTTCTCTTCTATTTAATCTCTGCCTGACTTGAGCCTGAGGGCTTAATGGATAAGCATAGCCAAAATGAAAGTTAAAAATTAACTCAGAACTAGCTTACAACCTGCCTGGTACCAAGGGATCTGCCAATCTGTCACTCACTCACTCACTCGGCTCCTGGGAACTAATTATGGCAAATCATGCTGATTAAATTACTCACTAGGCCTTTATTAAAAACAAGTGTATTATGTTATAGAATGCATTTTGAGTTTGCCTTCAGATCCCAGCTTGTCTTTCTGTTATGAAGTCCTTATTTAGACATTCAGTTTAAGCAGGAACATTGAGCATATGGCGAAGCAGCAGGTTTCTCCGTTTAGGTCCTCAGGTCCTCCGCTCAATTCACATTTATTGAATGCTCGCATTGCGCAAACCCTGTGGGTTACACCCCGTGTCCTCAAAGGGGCCAGATAAAAACTTGGTGTCAGAAATGCCTGTGAATAATTACGAGGCAAACAAAATATATACTCAATAAAGGAGAAAAAGAGATGGGCTCTGGCAGAGTTAGGAAACTTCACACAGAAGGAGAAGGAAGGTTTAAGCAGGGTCTTTAAAAAAGCAGAAGGACTTCGACAGGCAGAAATGGGGTTGGCAAGGAAGGCATTTTAGACAGGAGACAGATGAACAGGACCCTGAAGGAAGAACGTGCGCAACCTGTTCAGAAAGCAGACACATTCAGCTAAGGTAGCAGGTGAAGTCTTGAGGTACATGGAGACCCTCAATTATCCAATGCAGTGCTTTGATATGCTTTTTGTTTGGCTCCTGGTTGAGTTGCTTACATCACTGAACAGAGCAGACATTACAATCAAACTTGCCGGGCACAGGGGAAGCGCTGAGCTTGCTTCTGCTTTGCGCCATTGGAGCAGGGGCTACGGAGTGGGAAGACACCGCACAACAGTCTCACTTCCGCATAGAAAAGGGGAGGGCAGTGATTCTACATGTAAACACACACACACTCATGGCAGGCCTCTAGCATATGGTCAAACCTGGCTGGTTTAAAATCCTGACTCTGTCTCTCACTAGCTATGTGACCTTGGGTGATTTCCTTAACCCTGTAAAAAAGGGTTTTACATCCTTCTGGGAAAAAGGCTGTGATAACATCACATCTACTTTGCAGGAATGTTGTGAGGATTAAATGTGATTGAATGCATGTACACGACCAGGACTGCATTAGACAGCATCTTTGTGCAGTTTATAAAATTTTGACCCTTTGCAGGTGATACCACCCTTCAGCAGGGCACTCAAATCAGTGAGCGGTTATGAAGTGGATTTCAGCCCCCTTGTCCTTTCTCCCAAGCATCTCTGTGCAAGGCTCAACCTGCACAACTGTACACAGAAGCCAAAACACCGTGCTGAGGCTCAGAGAAGACATCTGGTTAAGTTTGTTATGAAAAGAGAACAATATATTCACAATGCACACCTAAGTCTTAGAAAAGAAAACAAAATGCAGAATTGGAAAGCAACCCGAAGGGCGTCCGTTCCTGTGTGACTCTCCTCCCACTAGATGGTGCTGTCTCTCGTAGGCACAGCTTCAGCTTGTTCTGGTAGAACTGACCTTTGGCTAGAAATGCCTTTTATTTACCAACTAACTCAATCAACAGCCAGGTGGTGTCTGTCACCCAGAGGCTGTCTTCAGCTCTCCGTGGGAGAGGACATGTATCACCTTCTCAGAGCACGATTGTTGAACATATATTTAAACACTACTCCAGAAATGCTTCTCAACTAGAAACTCCGTCATTAACTTCCTAGCACGTTAAATTCAAAACCAGAATATCATCAATAATTAATTTAACAAACAGCAGCATCATTTTACTGTTTGACCACTTTTGGCCTTGTTACTGTGTGAGAGAGGAGGCAGGACAGGGTAGTTCAACTGTGCAGTTTTAAAAAGTTATTTTCTAAGCACCTCATCTTCATGCCAAAGGAAGAAGATTCTGCTGTCCAGCTGAACTCCTATGGCTATATTTTCATTATTTTTATTTTTATGTTTTTTGATTTACCTGGTTCTAAAGAATTTGAGAGCTTTGCTACACAAAGGCTAGGTTTCTGAGAAGTCTTTTAATTAAACTTGTATACATCAAATTATTAGGATAATAAATTTCTTATAAAATGAAAATTTTCTTTTACTGCTATTTAAGTCCAATTGTGCATATAGCATATACATTTGCAAATTTTCTCCCTTTCACACTTTGAAGAGAAAACATGAGATCTCCAGGGTAACTTTTTAAAAGGTTTCTGCAAATCATTTAACACATTTAAATGAACTTTTTAGGTAAAGCAAATAGACTGATTAACACACTGTAAGAGAGCCTTTTGACTGCCCCAGCCATGCATTCTGGGCAGTACTGGGTCGGAGGCTGTGCCGTCCCACCCTTGGTTAATATGAAACAAAACCTGCATCTCCGTTTTAATGAGACAATGGCCACAAGATGATGAGAGAGGAAAGTTGGTCAATTGGATCATGATGTTTTCCTTCCTGAAGTGCACCTGTGGCTTCCTCTTGCCTCCTGCAGTGGTTCTCAGATGCAGAACACGTGAGGGACGAGACTCATTCTACTGTCTTTGAAGATTATGTTCCTGTGGAAAGAAGGATGGATGTGTGAGTGCGAGTGGTGGGGTCACATTTGAATGCCTGGAGGGAGAATGCGCTACAACTGTTTAGACTATACACACAGCCTTCAGAGGTTCCAAGGGTACAGATCCCACTGACTCTACGTCACGCCAGGGAGAAGGCTGTTTCTCATCTCCATTGCCCTATAAGAAGAAGCAAACCCTGAATTCCCTAGATCAGTACACAATGTCCTCCATATTCCCCTCCTGCCTAAATCTCCTGCTTACGTAGTGCAGGCTCCCCAGTGCCTTCTGTAACCAGCCACAGTAAGTGTTCATAATTTCCCCGCATATTCTGGTTTCCCTCACACCTATGTGCATGTCCTCTGCCTGGAATGCCTGTCCCTTTTTAGATTACTCAAAAAAGTCCTCATCATCCCCCCCAGCCCATGCCTTTATCTTCTCTGCGGCACGCTCCTTGTCACACTCTCCTGGAGGCTGACTATCACCTCCTTCTGGTCATCTCTTCGTTTCCTGCACTGAGAATAAGAACTTCCTTGTTTATTTTTTAACTAGGTTTTTTTTTTTTTTTATTGTATTTTTTTCCATTACCATTTAGTTCCCTTTACACCCCCCCGCCCACAATCACCACTCTTGTCATCCATGTACACAAGTCCTTTTTCCTTTTTGCTCAACCCCTCCATGCCCTCAACCTTTTTGCTGTCATCCTGCTCTCTATCTATGAGTCTGTCTCTATTTTGTTTGTTAGTTCAGTTTGTTCATTAGATTCTACATATGAGTGAAAGTTTATGGTATTTGTCTTCCTTGGACTGGCTTATTTCACTTAGCATTAGCATAATAATCTCCAGGTCCATCCATACTATCACAAAGGGTAAAATTTTTTCTTCTTTAAGGCCAGTAGTATTCCATTGTGTAAATGTCCCATGTTTTATCCACTCATCTACTGATGGACACTTGGACTGCTTTCATATTAGTGATTGTAAATAACGCTGCAATGAACATAGGGGTGCCTATACTCTTTTGAATTAGTGTTTTGGGTTCCTTTGGATATATTCCCAGGAGTGGGATCACTAAGTCAAAAGGGAGATCCTTTTTTAATTTTTTGAGGTATCTCCTTACTCCTTTCCACAGTGGCTGCACCAGTCTGCATTCCCACCAACAGTGCAAAAGGGTTTCCCTTTCTCCACATCCTCGCCAGCACTTCTTGTTTGTTGCTTTATTGATGACAGCCATTCTGACAGGTGTGAGATGATAAGTCATTGTGGTTTTAAATTGCTTTTCTTGAAGACTAGTGATACTGAGTATCTTTTCATATGTTTATTGGCCATTGATATGTCCTGTTTGGAGAAGTGTCTATTCAAGTCATTTGCCCATTTTTAATTGGATTGTTTGTTTCTTTGGTGTTGAGTTTTGTAAGTTCTTTATAAATTTTGAATATTAACCCATTATCAGAGGTATTGGTGAATAAGTTCTCTCATTCTGTGGGTTGTCTTTTTAATGAACTATAGAAATGATCCCTGAAAGTACAGTTTTGGGTTGTCTTTTTATATTGTTGATGTTTTCCTTTGCTGTGCAAAAACTTTTTAGTTGATGTAGTCCCATTTGTTTATTTTTCTTTTGTTTCCCTTGCCTGAAGAGATATATCAGATAAATATTGCTGTGAGCAATGTCTGAAATTTTGCTGCCTATATTCTCTTCTATGATTTTTATAGTTTCGGGTCTAACATTTAAGTCTTTAATCCAGTTTGAATTTATTCTTGTGTGTGGTGTAAGAAGGTTGTCTAGTTACATTTTTCTGCATTTATCTGTCCAGTTTTCCCAACACTATTTATTGAACAAGCTGTCTTTAGCCCATTGTATGCACTTGCTTCCTCTGTCAAGCATTAATTGACTATAAAGCTGTGGGTTCATTTCTGGGTTCTCTATTCTGTTCCATTCATCTATGGGTCTGTTTCTATGCCAGCACCATGCTGCTTTGATTACTATGGTCTTATAGTATAGTTTAATATTAGCATGATTCCTCCAACTTTGTTCTTCTTTCTCAGGATCACTGTTGCTATGTGGGGCCTTTGGTTGTTCCATGTAAATTTTTGGAATATTTGTTCTAGTTCTGTGAAATATGTCATTGGAATCCTGATAGAAATTGCACTGAATCTATAAATTGCTTTGGGTAGTATGGACATTTTAATGATGTTAATTCATCCTATCCATGAACACGGTGTGTGCTTCCACTTACTTGTGTCTTCTTCAATTTCTTTCTTGAGTTTCTTACAATTTTCCAAGTATAAGTCTTTTATATCCTTGGTTAGGTTTATTCCTTGGTATTTTATTCTTTTTGTAGCAGTTGTGAATGGGATCATTTTCTTAATTTCCATTTCTGTTAGTTCATTATTGGCATATAAAAATACAACTGATTTCTGGATATTATTTTTTTTTATCTTGTTACTTTGCTGAATTCATTCATCAGTTCTAGTAGTTTCTGATGGAATCGTTGGGGTTCTGTATGTACAGTATCATGTCATCTGCATATAAAGACAGTTTTATTTCTTCCTTTCAAATTTGGGCATCTTTCATTTCTCCTTCTTATCTGATTGCTGTGCTAGGAATTCCAGTACTATGTTGAATAACGGAGGTGAAAGCAGACATACGTATCTTGTTCCTGATCTTAAAGACTTTTACGGTTTGTAGTTTTTGCCCATTGAGTATGATGCTGTCGTATATGGTCCTTAGGTATGTTGCCTCTATTTCTACTTTGCTAAGAGATTTTATCATAAATGGATGCTGAATTTTATCAAATGCTTTTTTTGCATCTATTAATATGATCATATGGTTTTTATTTTTCATATTTCTTATGTGGTGAATCAAATTTATTGATTGGCAAATGTTGTACCAATCTTACATTCCTGGAATAAATCCGACTTGATCATGGTGTATGATCTTTCTGATGCATTTCTGTATTTGGTTTGCTAATATTTTGTTAAGGATTTTAGTATCTGTGTTCCTCAGGGATATTGGCCTGTAATTTCCTTTTTCGTAGTGTCTTTATCTGTTTTTGGAATTAATGCTGACCTCACAAAATGAGGTTGGGAGACTTTTCTCTCCTCTTGAACTTTTTGAAATAGTTTGAAAAAGAGAGGTGTTAGTTCTTCTCAGAATACTTGGTAAAAGTCATCTGTGAAGCCATCCGGTCCATGCTTTTGTTTGTTGGGAGCTTTTTGACTACTGCTTCAATGTCACTAGGTGCAATCTTTCTATTCAGATTCTCTGATTCTTCCTGATTTAGTTTTTGAAGTTTGTATGTTTCTAGGAATTTATCCATTTCATCCAGGTTGCCCAGTTTGTTGGCATATAGTTGTTCATAGTATTTTCTTAAAATCCTTTGTATTTCTTTGGTATCAGTTGTAATCTCTCCTCTTTCATTTCTGATTTTATTTATTTGGGTCTTCTCTCTTTTTTTCTTGATGAGTCTGGTTAAAGATTTGTCAGTTTTATCTTTTCCAACCAAGTCTTGGATTCATTGATCTTTTGTATTGTCTTTTTAAACTCTATTTCATTTATCTGTTTTGATCTTTATTATTTCCTTTCTTCTGCTCACTTTGGATTTTGTTGTTCTTTTTCAAATGTGAAGTTAGATCATTCATTTGAGCTTTTTCTTATTTTTAGGGATAGGTCTGTAATGCTATGAATTTCCCTCTTAGTATTTCTTTCCCAGTATCCCACAGATTTTGGATTGTTGTGTCCTCATTTTCATTTGTTTCAAGGTATCTTTTGATTTCTTCCTTGATCTTGTTGTTGACTCATTCATTGTTTAATAACATGCTGTTAGGCTTCTATGTCCTTGTGTGTTTTTCAGTGTTCTTCTTGTGATTGATTTCTAATTTCATAGCACTATGGTCAGGAAAGATACTTGATATGATTTCAATCTTCTTAAATTTATTGAGACTTGTTTTGTGTCCTAACATGTGGTCTATCCTAGAAAATGTTCCATGTGTACTTAAAAGGTATGTATATTCTGCCTCTGTGTGGTGAAATGCTCTATAGGTATCATAATTAAAATGAAATCCATTTGATCTAGTGTGTTAAATTAAATCCAATCCATTTGATCTGGTGTGTCATGTAAGGCCAGTGTCTTCTTGTTGATTTTCAGTCTGGAAGATCTATTCGTTGAAGTCAAAGGTGTGTAAAATCCCCGAGTATGACTACATTCCTGTTGATCTCTCCCTTTATGTCCATCAAGAATTGCTTTACATATTAAGGTGCTCCTTTGTTGAATGTGTAAATGTTTACTAGGGTTATATCCTCTTGTTGGATTTTCTCTTTATCATTATGTACTATCTTCTTTGTCTCTACTATAACTTGGTTTTAAAGTCTATTTTGTCAGATGTAAGTATTGCTACCCTGGCTTCTTTTTTTTCCTTTCTATTTTCATGAAATATTTTTTTCCATCCCTTTACTTTTAGTCTGTGTGTATGTTTTGATCTAAGGTGGGTCTCTTGGAGGCAGCATATATATGGGTCTTGTTTTCTTATCCATTCAGCTACCCTCTGTGTTTTGGTTGGAGCATTTAAGCATTTACATTTAAGATGATTATTGACAGATACGTATTTAGTGCTATTTGATTGTTAGACTGTTTTCCTCCATTGTTGTTGTTGTTGTTCTGCTCCTTCTCCTTCATCTCCTTTTCCTTCTCCTTCTCCTCCTCCTCCTCCTTGTTCTTCCAGAAGTGCTTTAGCATTTGTTGCAGTACTGGTTTTGGTGTTATCAAACACCATTACGTTTTTCTTGTTTGTGAAGCTCTTTATTTCTCCTTCACTTTTAAATGATAGCCTTGCTGGGTAAATTAGCCTTAGTTGTAGGTCCTTGAATATTTCATGTCACTCCTTTCTGGCCTGAAACGTTTCTGTTGAGAGATCGGATGACAGTATAATTGGTGCTCCCTTGTGTGTAAATACCTGCTTTTCTCTTGTGGCTTTTAGGATCTCTTCTTGTCCTTAAGACTTGTCACTTTAATTATGATGTGTGTCTCAGTGTAGGCCTCTTTGGGTCCAATTTGTTTGGGACTCTGAGCTTCCTGAACTGATGTGTCTTTTTCCTTCACCAGATTAGGGAAGTTTTCAGTCATTAGTTCTTCAAGTAGGTCGTTGATCCTTTGCTTACTCTTTTCTCCATAGTCCCATGATGTGGATGTTGTCATGCTTCATGTTGTTCAAAATATTTCCTAAGCTCTCCTCATTTTTTAATTTTTTTTCTTTTTGTCTCTTTGCCTGGTTGTTTTTTCTACCTTGTCTTCTAAATCCCTGACTCAATCCTCTGCTTCATCTAACCTACTGTTTATTCCTTCCAGTGTATTATTTATTTCATATATTGAGTTCTTTATTTCTGAATGGTCCTTTTTTATGGTTTCTACATCTTTTTTCATGCTGTTGAATGTCCTTATAACCATTACTCTAAAGTCTCTATCTGATAAATTGCTTCCATTTCACCTAGATCTTCTGGAGAATTCTCTTGTTCTTTCATTTGGGGCCTGTTTCTTTGTCTTCCCATTTTGGCTGCCTCTTTGTGCTTGTTTCTATGTACTAGGTTCATAGAAAGACTGAAAAGACTCTGGTGCTGGCCCAGGTCAGATGCTGTTACTGGTCCTGGGCAACCTGTTTGGAGCTATCAGAGACACACCGCATGTGGCTCCCTCTGCTGGACCTGGGTGTGTACAGAAAGAACCAGGCTGTCACCAGCACAGGGCCCAGAGGAGGGTCTGCTAGTCTCAAGAGCTCCCAGAGATCTGCCTCTGCCTGCAAGCTTTCTGTTAGGCTTAAAGGGTGAAGTCTTCCAGCTGTTCTCAGCTGTGGTTGTGTGTAGTTCCTGTGGGCATGGCTATTGCTTCCCCTCGGACTGACGACACTTGAGGAGAAATGCTCTGCCTGAGGAATGCTCTGCCTGAGAAAGATGGCCTCTGCAGTGTGGGGAATAACTGAGCACTGGCATCCTGGTGACTGTTCCTTCAGTTCTCTCCCCAGAGCCACCCACTCCAGACTCTCTTCATGTGTACCTAGTCCACTCTACCCTCCCTCTGCTGGAGTTCAGGGTGAGTGGCTGCAAATGAAATTTTGTGTATTAGCCCTTTAAGAAGCTCTCTGTCTCTCCAGCCATCTCCTCCTGGGGACAGAATCCCTGCTGCTTTTCACAGCTGGATGTTATTTGGATTCCTGTCCTGATTCTGGTGCTGAAGGGTGGGGAGCCCAGCTTGGGGAGCCCAGCTTGGGGTCTGGACCCCACACTTCTCAGGGGACACTCTGCGGCCGCTGAAATATCCCTCCAGAACTTCAGCTGCTGCCCATGGGAGCCCAGCCAGCCTTCTTCTGGTTCCTCCACACTCCCTACCAGTCACGTTGTGGTGATATGCCTTCTTCTGTCTGTCCGTGGTTATAAGGTTTGTAGTATTCAGTGTTTATTCAGGATGATTTTTCTATAAATTAGTTGTAATTCCAAGTTGGTCCTGAAAGGAGGTTAGTGTAGCTTCCACTGACTCTTCCGCCCTCTTGGGTCTCCCTGAGAATAAGAACAGCCTTGTTTGATATTATCATTGTACCTGGCACATAGTAGCTAATAATTTCATGCCTGGCCAATAAATGAATAGAGTTCTATTCAAAGGAGAATATACCCCTTTTGTGTTGTCAGAAATAACTGAGGATTGTGAAAAAACTGGTGTGAGTCTTATTTAAAAATTAATTTATTAGCCCCAGCCATGTGGCTCAGTTGGTTGGAGCATCGTCCTGTAGATGAAAAGGTCATGGGTTCTGCTCCCAGTCAGGGCACATAACCAGGTTGTGGGTCTGCTCCCCGATCAGGTCACATAAGAGAAGGCAACCAATCAATGTGTCTCTCTCACATCGATGTTTCTCTCTCGCTAAAAAGAGTGAGGATAAAAAACAATAATTAATCTGTTGTCCTCTTTTAAACTTTAAGATATAAAGCAAAGAGATGGCAAGCATCAACAACAGAAATAGTTTAGCAGAATCTGGAACTTTAAAAGCAATGGATTTTTAGACCATAAAACATAAAATGATAACATTGTAGATTCTTAAATTTGAAAGGGAAATCAGAGTTCATCTAATCCAGGCCTAATTTTGATATTTCAACTGAGAAACAGAGGATACAGAGAGGTAAGAGACTGCTTCTCAGCACTTTCTGTTGATCTTATGTTAGATGAGGAGATGACGTGGGAAAGCGAGCCCCCTGGGGAGAAGCTGGGACGGAGGACTGTGGAGTGCGGGACAGTTCTGAGCCGCTCCCACAGTCCTTTTGGACAGAGATTATCATGCCATGGTCCTGCCCCCCACCTAAGCCACTCCCTGTGGTTGTGTGTGTAATGATATTCTAAGAAATTATAGAACAATTTTAAATTCTAAGTTTCTGTTATATAATATTCTTTTTGTTCTAAAAACAATTGTTAATATAAACTTTAAAACAACTGATTTTTACAAATTGGTAGCTGTTATTCATAAAATGAGAAAAAACAAAACGAGCTAGGGGAAACTTCAAAGAGAAAAAGCATAGAAAAGGAAGTTACATTTCTAGACTTAGGGTTGTATGTGGGTGGGTTTTACCATCCCCTAAATCAGCGATCCCCAACTGTTTTGGCACCAGGGACTGGTTTTGTGAATTTTCCAAGGATGGGTGTAGGGGGTAGACAGGAGGGAGAGCTCAGGAGGTAATGCAAGAGAAGCTTTGCTCGCCTCCTGCTGTGTCACCAGGTTCCTAACAGGCCACTGACTGGTACCAGACACAGCCTGGAGGTTGGGCACCCCTGCCCTAAACTCAGGAACATTGTATCTCTCTCTTTCTCATACTGAGAAGCAGGGCAGAGGGGGAAAAGATGGGAAACCACTGAAAGGAAGCCTGGCAGTTAGCAAGATGGTTGTGGAATAGAAAACAAAACTAAATGTTGCTAAATCCAATGGTTAGTTCTTAGCCCTCATCTTACTTGAGCTAGCAGCAGAATTTGATACAGTTGATCACTCTGTTCTGGTGCAAACAGTTTTCTTCCCTTTGTTTCTTTGCCTTGGTTAACCATACCTAGGGCTCATCCCTTGAAGGCCGTTTATTGTATCTCCACAGCCTCCTTGAGCAGGTCTGCCTCAGGTGGGCCTGTAGTGTGTGGGTTCTTGACTTCATGTAGGAAAGATTTCACAGTATGAGTCCAGGTGATTTTGAGAGTACATTTGTTAAAGCTGAGACTGTGAAACAAAGGAAGGGCTTATAGTAGAAGAAGCAATAGGAGAGAGCCGAGGCAGTCTGCTTTGTCTCACCAGGAATGCTACAGGAAAAAGGTGAGCCAAGGCTGGGCAGCCGTCAGCTCACTGGGAAGTGAAGGTCACAGTGACAAGTGAGCCGAGGCAGGGTTGCTTTTAGCTCACTGGGAAGTCAGAGAAAAAGGGGGCCTTAGAAACAGGATCAAGGGGTAAGTCTGGGTCAAGCTGCCGCTGCCCACTGCTCCCCTGGCAAGTCTCCTTGGGACCCTTAGAGTTTAGGAGGGGGTAAAAGTTCATGCCCAACAAAGGGCTGTAGAGCGAGCCTACACTGGGTGTTTGTTTTGAGGATTTTTGTTTGTGTGTATGTGTGTTTTTTTCGGGTGAGAATATTAGGGAAGGTTTTCAGCAGAATATTCATCTGCTTTCCAGGTGCATTTTTAATATGTTGATACATCAGAATGAGCATTTAAGGGAGTTTGGGATTATTCTTTGGCCTGCTTTACTGTTTTACTTTTATCTTGGGTCTGTCTGTCTGTAAAGGAGGTTTTGTTATTTGTTCCTCTGACTTCATCTGTCCTAGGTTTAGCTGGCACAAATGGCATTAATTGGGTCTCTGTTCTTTATTTTCCACCTAGGGTGGTTTAAAGTGATGTCCTCTCTGGTGAGGGAGGAGAGGTATAAACCATTTGCTCCCAAGTGTCCTTGTTTAGAGGAGATACGTTCTTGTGATTCACTAGCTGGCTGTAAGTTGTTTAAACAGTTTGGCTTTGTTTGATGTTCTTGTCTCAGTTTTCCCACTGTTAGCCCAGGACTTTTCCTGTCTTTTTACTATCTGTCACAATCTGGCCTCATAGCTTTAACTATCACTAATTTATTTCTTCAGGTCACACTTCCCCCTAAACTTGAGCTCATGTTCATCTGCCTACTTAACCTTTTCTCTTGGAGTTTAATAAGTATGTCAAGCTTTACCTTTTGGTGTCTCTGGGCCACAGTGGAAGAAGAAGAGTTGTCTTGGGCCACACATTAACACACAAACACTATGAGCAAAAGAAAGGTTTTATGTAAATTTATTATTTTGTGTTGGGCCGCATTCATAGCCATCCTGGGCTGCATGTGGCCCATGGGCCATGGGTTGGACACCCCTGCTTTACGAGATCCAAGGTGGGCTCCTAGTCCTCCTCTTGAGCTGTTCCTCTAGAACCTTTTCACCGTAGTTAATGGCAACTCCATCATTCAGAGTGCTTAGGCTCCATCCTGGCTCCCCTCTCACAAACAATGTCCAACCTGAGACAAATACTATAAACTTTCCTGTCAGACAGAGAAAAGTCCCTGCAGGTTAGGCGGTGGTATGTTGTACTCATTGCTGCATCCTGAGTAGCCAGACCAGTACATCTAACACATAACACTGTTTAGAAAATACTTGTTGAATAAATGAAGGACTGATTTTTGACACTAAGTAAGAATGAATACATGTTTAAAAATATTTTTTCTTTAAAAATCAAGTGTTAAAAACCATCCAAGAGCAAAGTTAATGATGGGGAATGAAAGAAACAGATTTTTGTATGATAGCAAAATTTTTACTTTAGATCACTCTATACACAGATGTGGTTTCTAAGGTTGGCAACACTTTAGAAACACCTGCAGAGCTTTCCATGTCCTGCTGGCCCAGAATTAGAGGATCTGGGGAGGGGCCGGCATCAGCATTTGCCGCAGCTCTCCAGGTGCTTCCGCTGAGAGCCAAGCTTGAAAACCACTTCTCTCTAGAAATTATACCTAGTGTTAGTGTTTACATAGTAATTATTTGTCCTAAATGTTTCACAGTAGAATCTCTGTTTCCTCCCTAATAAGCTAGTATAATATTTCTCATATGGTTTCCAACCACTCTGCATGATAGCAGAGTGCACTGAAGGTAAAGAATGCAAAAAAATAAAAAACAAAACCCAAAACCCCCAAACCTAAAATCATTAGTACAAATAACTGCTGAAAAGGCAGCTGACTCAAATATACAGAGAGTTAGCTTTCAATGTGCCAGAAACAACCAATCGAACTATACTGAGGAAAAACCATCCTATTTATACACACACACACACGCAAATTACAAAATACTGAGGAAGAAATAAGGAATCCTCAAGACAAATAAAAAACTACGATACTTTAAGTTCAAAAGAAAAGTTTTGAATAAATTGAGACATATCATATCCCTGGGTGGGGAGATTCAATATTTTAGATACGTCAGCTCTTCCCAAAGGAATCTAGCCTTAGTGTATTCCCAGCCACAACTCCATTTTGACTAGCCGAGCCTAAGAGTCATCTGAAAGAGACAATGTGTGAAATAAAAATATTTTTAAAAAATTATGGGTGAGGACATGCCCTCCTAAATGCCACATCGTTCCCTGAATCTGTAATAACTGAAACAGTGTGGTGCTAGGGAAAGAAATGGTTGGATGTATGAATGTCTTAGCACTTCCTGACTGCTCTTTTTGGTTGTGGGATTTAATTATCTGAACAAAACCCTCAAATAATATTGCATTTGAATTGTGTACCAATTCCCCTTCTTAGAGATTCACTTTTATAGGTTAAATGCTCTGAAAAATAAATGGTTTAACCTTGTTAAGTGGATACAGAAACAAATTTGTTCAGATAGGAAAGGGAACTTCTCCCTATTCCCTAAGTCCTATTTTAGGAAGCAGTGGGGTACAGTTCCCAAACTGACTCATCACTCCTGGACATCCATACGTGCATGATATAGCTGTTACCAGCCACTGTCATTCTTATTTTCTTCATAGAGTTTCCTCCAGTTTATTTTGTTATTTGCACTTATTTCACTAGTTTAAGTGTAAATTCCTCCGGGTCGTTGGAGCCTAGAGCAGTACCTGGCATGGTACATGCTCAGTAAATACTGTGTTTGCATTGTTCAAATGTTGCATTGGAAAGAATCCCATGTTCAACTACTTCTCTGGGTCCTACATTCTTGACTTTGTAAGATGCTCTATAGCCAGTGATTGGGTTGACTATTGTATTCCACCCAAAGCCCCCTTGAAAGTATTCAGTGACGCTAAAACCGAATGGTCCAGAGCTGCGGGATTGGATAGTTACCCAGACTCACCAAGGTGTACAAAACACCTTAAGAAGGCCTGGCTGGTGTGGCTCCATGGATTGAATGCCGGCCTGTGAATGAAGAGGTTGCCGGTTAGATTCCCAGTTGGGGCACATGCCTGGGTTGCAGGCCAGGTCCCCAGCAGGCAGTGAGCAAGAGGCAACTACACATTGATGTTTCTCTCCCTCTCTTTCTCCCTCCCTTCTGCTCTCTAAAAAGAAATAAATAAAATCTTTAAAAAGAAACACCTTAACAAAACCTCAAAACTCAATTTGCTATTAATATTTTTTGATATTACAGCAAACATGAAGGAAATGTGAAAATTTGCCTTATTTGTATGGCAATTACATAGTAGAGCCAAATAAAGAGCTAAGTCAAATATTCAGTAGAAATATCATTCTGTGAAATCCAGAGTATTTTGTCCTAATTCTGGCATTATTTATCAGAGGCAAATCTGAGTCCAGCAGGAAGAGAAACTAGAAGAAACCACATTTTTATAGTTTACTGAAAAAATGGCTAAGTTTACTTTTTATGATGAAATTGTTTTAACATACGCAAAATGGTGGGTCAAATTAGAAATGTTAAAAATAATGACCTGAATGCAGGCAGGAGCAAGATCTTTTATTGGTAGAAAAGGTGAATTTACACTGAAAATTTTCAGTTTTAGCATGGTAAGTTTTCTTCATCAAATTATATAATTTTTTCTATAACATTTCATGTTAAAATGCTATTTCAAAATCAAATATTTGTGGATGGAATGTCATGCATTGGCAAATTCTAGAAATTAAAACAGCAAGTGCACATAAAAAGCTCAATTCTTTTCAGAAAAAAAACGACTGAATTTTAAATAATTCAAATTTTACTTTGCTTGCTAGTTCTATCACGTAGTCATGATTATGATTATGTTTAATTTATATCAAATAAGATATTAAAAATAGTGAAAGTCTCCTTGCCTTCACATTGTCACTTTGGGATATATAACAGACTAGAAGAAAAAGCTTCTCAAAACACTTCGATCCATTAATGTAAAACCACTTTCTTTTTGAAACTCGTGAATGTGTGAGTGTGTGTGTGTGTGTGTGTGTGTGTGTGTGTGTGTGATCTGTGACCCTTTTCTCCATAACCTACTTATGTCCTTACCTATCTTACCACTTTCTGGCCTCTTTTCTACTTCTTTGTTCTGTACACAGTGGCAAACTTCTTAAGGACCAGCACTGCATGTCCCACCCATCTTGGCACGTACTCCTTGAAATGGTCTAGCATCACATTCCGTGTATGCTAACATGTCTGCATGCATAGAATGGACAACCAAATAGGGTAGTTAATTTAGTATCCATTTTATGTCTTAGAGGTATGATATTATTATTAAGTTCTGCATCTGTATAGTGATTATTTTTTCAAGGAATTTTCATAATTATGCTTCTTTTTGCTCATAACAACGTGAAATAAAGAGAGCACATTATTTCACAGGAGAAGCTGAGGCAGAGATATGTAAATGATTTGCTTTAATTCACAAAGACATGGAGAGATCTGAGACTAAAATACAGATTCTCTGATTTCTTCTTTTAATCCAGGGTCTTTTTTCTTAGAGGCACTTGAAATACCTCTCACTGTAGTGAAAATTAAAAGCTTTCTTCCAAAAAAAGAAAGAAAGATTAACCTTTCTTAAATTAGCTGTGACTCAATTTTAACTGAGTTCACCTCTAGTTAGATTAAATAGGACACAACTGCTAACCAATATGAAGTGTTTAGGAAAACGTTTAGCGCATACTCGATGTGTGCTTTCTACACAGCAAGCATGACGTTACCAGACACTGGTGGTGAAGTGGTTAACGTGACTGCCAGCACAGAATCCTTGCAGCTCTATGCTCATTGCTGGTTTAGTGTGCTACACACAGAGCGACCTCACTAAAAACCACCCCCTCGTGACCTGCCTGTGTGCTGCTGCTGCTGCGTGGAAACCAATGGCTGGGTGATGTCAACAGCGCAGGCTCTTCAGGGGCCCGTGACAGCTGACCCTGATGGAGTGCAGTGCTGACACATGGACTCAGTTTCAATTGTTCAGCTTTCATGTGGGGAGAACGAGAAAACTGAAAAGCACAGCAAAAGGAAACAATTATCAAAGCACCGGGAAGCATACTAGAAATAAAGGATTCCTTCTCCTTCCTCACATTTGTCTACTCTGTCTTATAGACAACCGAAATAAAATGTGCAATTTGTATCACAACCCCTACCGCCAAAATAATGAACAAGTGCAGAAAGGGAGTAAGGAAGAGAAAATCTGAGATATGTTGAAGTGAAGCCAAGTGAGATGTACCTAGGCGTTGCTTACACAACAAATCATAGGGCAGAACAAAGTAGGATTGATTCTCCAAGGTATCAGAACAACACTGTTTTGCCCTGAAGGCAAAGGTAAGGCTTTAATAAAGAATGGGCTAGATCACAGAGGAATGTGGTAAATCTTTTGTGTGGGGGTCGTATGAGCTGTAGCTCATGGCAAGAGCTGTATTTGTATTTACAGCCAAAGGCCTGCAAGTCCCACACGTTTTCAGGAGCACAGAATACCTGTGGGCAAGTGACGTGTGCAGTAGCAGCAGGTGCCTTAAAACATGCAGGCCAGGGTGCCTCATTGCTCCCTGGAAGTTCAGGTACAATGCTACCCAAGTGGCTTGTTCCCAAAATCAAAATGAGTGGTTCCAGGGATAGTGCCTCTAACACTGCACTCCAGTCATTTCAACCCAAGATTCCTCATATCCGTTGCTATAATTATCATCTTGAAACAGGACATGCGTTTCTTGCTATATAGAGATAGAAGTGACACATATTTGGATGTCAGTGTCATTATATGTACCTTCTTCGGGACAATAGTCGTGTTCTGTAGTCCTTTGCTACTTGGTCACACGCCTCCCTGAGACTAATCCTCACCTGAGGGTACAGAGCAAACCAGGGGCACAGTGCTCAAAAATCTGATATACTTTGTTTTCATTTTGAGAAAACCAGCAGGAAAAGCCAACTTCCAAAACAGGCAAATGTGGAAGTGATTATTAGCATTATGAACAGATATTCTCTTAAATATTTGAATTACTCAAAGCATGCTTTATTGTGTGTATAGATGATTAAACTATTTGAGGAATAGACTTCATAAAAATGGTGGGTGACATGGTCATTGTATTACTGTTATTTTCATTTTTATGGTTACTATTATTATTGTTGCTGTCACTCTCGGAAACCTTAAATAACAAATCTCAGGTGACAGAGACAGTAAGTGGTAAGATGAAGCTTGCTCATGTGTCTATGTCATCAGTAACATATTTTCATTTACTTACTGCACAGCCTTTCTTTTTTTGTCTTATTATTTTTAATATTTTATAAGTATATGTGTAATGGTTATTCTATAAGTGGATAAAAGAGGCATAAATTGATTGGCATAAGAGCAGAAATGTCCCTGAAATATCCCAAACCACATTTCAATACGTTGGGTATAGATTTTCCCATAAATTGCATTATACTCAAAACCTTCATATGAATATTTAATATAAGTTTTCAAAAGTATTGTATAAAAATTAAAGAATTTCACAATGCTGGTTGCTTTTGTAAGAATTATTTATTGAAAACTCCCAAATTAGATGAATAATTATAAAATGTGCACAACCTTCTAACCTTTGACCTTGACTGAATAGCCACATAACTACAAAATATTTGAGGTGTGCTCAAAGGAGGGCTGAAACACAACCTCTTTTATCACAAAGAAGAATTAGGTCTTCTGGTTAAGGCTTTCCAATTTTTTAAATAAAACTGGTAAATTTACTACAATCCATATATTTATTTATTAACACCAAGAAAAAAGAGTGGGTCAGAGAGATAAGGAGAACAGTGTGGTGAGTGCTGGGGAGAGGGAGGAATAAGGGACTAAGAGGCAATGTAAAAAAAATACAATAAAGATAAAAACATATGATTTAACTTACATGTGGAATCCAAAGATCAAAAATGAGAAATAAAATAAGTAACTTAAGCCCAAAACAAAGCATACAGTGCTCTTCCAAGCCTGGGGAGTAGAAAGCTCCAGGAAAAAGAAAGGGGTTGATGGCGGTGAATCCGAGACAGGGCCCAAAAACTAACAAGTGAAGTGTCAACCAAGCTGAGGCCCTGGGTGGTCCCTGAGCCCCTTGAGAAGAGTGGCTTCCGTGGAGCATCCGGGAGAGAAGCCAGACGCTTCGGGAATGCTGACAGCAACCTGAGTTAGTCTGAGGATTACCATGTGGAAACATATGACAGATTATTTTCATTAGAAAATCAGTTAAGATACTGAACTTTACTTTTTTTTTAAATGGAAAACAAACAATTCTCCCCCATTTAAATCCTGATTTTATGCTTGCTTCACGTCTGCTGCTCACTGTTTTTAGACCATGTGTGTTCTATAAAGTGCCCTAAAGATTCTCAATCAGATTAGATGACACTGACTGTCTTAGCTGGCTACCAGGATCAGCAGCTATTCCATGCAAATCAAAGGAAAGACAGTAAATTGGTATGACAATAAGATTGTACTTAATGAGATTCCACGTGAGTCTAAAAGATAAAGAATGAGAAACAGTGTGTGTTAAAATTGATGAAGAGTGGATTTGGATTTGCAGGTACACAGACTCATAGATTTAATGTCTCTTGAACAACTAATTTTAAAAATACGGTTTAATTCCATTTACATGGTCTTGCTTTGCTCCTTCAGCAGAAGCCCTGACTGCAGCTTGGTTGGCAGATCATTTGTTTTCAGGAGAGCTCTTTGAACCAATCAGGACACAGCTAATCTTATTATACCTCTGTGGGTTTGTGTTTCTTTTGATGAGAGTCTGCAGAAGTCATGGGTAATACTTTACTGGGTGCCAGGAACCACTTATGTTTCAGTTGTACAAGGTCAGATCTTAATTTAACTACCAACTGGGAACTTAATTTTAGATACACAGAGGAACACATTGGCTCCTAGGCACTTCCTCTGGTTTAGGAAGGCAAGGCCCTGAATAAGAATGACAAGACGATCATTCCAAAAGGTGAGATTATGAAATATTTGATCTGTACCTCACCAACTAGCTTATGAAGTAGTTTAGTATTAAGAATATTTTAAACAGATGGAAATACGTATTGTGGTGGCTTCTCATTACTATCTTTCCAATTGACCACCTGTGGGTTTGCCTGTCTAGGGCCTTTTAAATTACAAAATAAAGCCAGAGTTTTTGTTGTTGTTGTTTGCTTGTTTTTGTTTATAGAATATTAACTCAATTACATAATTATTGATCATAATAAAAAATAGTATCATGAGGGAAACAGATCAAGAATAAATAGGCTTATAGAAAGTGTCAGTATACACAGCATGGAATCCCAGAAGGGTCTTATCTGGCCCTGGTTTCTGAAAAAAAAAGAGTTAATGATTTTCATCAATAATTAAAATAAATCTCTATCAAAGCTTTATCATCACATAGCAAAAGATGGCTGCTTTACATTCAGATAAAAAACTCCTTTAAATTATTTTAAATCAGTAGAAGAAAAGGAACTCAACAGAATTAGAAATTTGCTTTTGCATATTAAATCATAAAATCTGGAAGCTGGAAAGTCCTTAGAGTTTATCTGATACCATCACCCATCTGGTTTTTAAATAAACAGGTAACTGCTAAGAAAGACTTTGTATCTAAAATGAAATGATTTCTATGATATGGTAAGGAGATCTAACACTGCTTTGTGCTGAGAACATTATTGTCATAAAATACAATTTTAAATTTCTGTTGTTTTTATGGGAATACCTCTAATGAAAATTTACCTAAAATACTTATATTTCTACTGGAGTTGTTTGATAGGTTTGTTGGTTGTTTGCTCAACTCTATTAGAACACTTTTTTGAGGCTTATGAGTATTAAGATGATAAAACTAGGCCCTCTTTTCACTAAGTCCATGAGAGTGGCTGAGTCACCATGGCACACTGTAGCGGTTACTCCGTGTGGCGCTCACGTCAAATGACTAGGTTTACACAAATTACCTAGCTGCTCTGTGCTCAGTTTCCTCATCTGTAAACTGGGGGGAAAGTGGTGGTGTAGAAATTAAATAACATGATCTAATGGATTTAGCATAATGCATGTCACAGGTAAGCTCTCAATAGATGTTATTTATAATAATTATTAAGGACCTGCTGTGTGATTGATTCTGCAAAAACTTGGAAGGAAGGGGAAGGGAGAGATTAAGGTTGTTTCTGGGAAAAGTCTAGAATGCGTTATTTAAAGGCAGCAAACTCCCTGAGGGCATGGATCCCATTGTCTTGTATCTAACACAGTGACTGGAATGTAGCAGGTATGGAATACCTGTTTTTGCAAGAGCAGGTAGGATGTTCTGAAAATCCTTAGGAAAAAAATGATAATCACTGAGAACTGCTGAGTCAACTCTTCTTTGTATTTTTGATTTAGTAGAGAAAGGGAATATAGATACTGTGCATCTGTATTTCAACAAGGTATTTGACAGTATCTGTTGGACATGGTCTTGTTATTGAAAAGAAGACAATACTAGATCATGTTTTGGGGAGGTTTTGAAGCTGGATAAACATTTTCTTGAAGGGTGCTAAATACTAGATCAATATCAACCTGAAAGTCTCTGTCCTTTGCCAATTTTTTTTCTACGTTTATCATTATTATTTTTCAAAGATTTTATTTATTTTTAGAGAAAGGGGAAGAGAGGAGAAAGAAAGGAAGAGAAATATCAATGTGTGAGAGAAACATTGATGGGTTGTGAATTGATTGGTTGCCACTTACACATGCCCCAGCCAGGCAGGCCAGCAACCTAGGCATGTGCCCTGACCAGGAATCAAACCGGCAACCTTTCACTTTGTGGACGACACCCAACCAACTGAGCCACACTGGTCAGGGCACAACATTTATCATTATTCATGGATCAGATAGACACAGAGGAAACACACAAATATATTTGCAGATGGAACAACACTTGGAGGGATACAAAATGTATTAGATCTTAGAAGACTGCAATAAAGGTCAAATCTATAAATAAATAAATAAATAAATAAAGAATAATAAACAAAATGGAATAGAATTAATAAAGAATTCTGCACAGAATTGCACAGCTATAATATGGGGGAAATATGACTTGTAGAATTTGGGGCAACAGGGAACTGAATCAAGTGTGTAACACAAGAGCTCCCCAATTTATCTGAGCTTGGGCTACATTAATACGAGGGGGGAACACCCCAAAATGGAATTATCTTCTGGGGGGCAAGCCCCTTGTAGTACAGGATTCCCCTCCTAGGTGAGTGTTCTAGGAATCCATCTGTATCAGCTGGTATTGTTGTGAGAAGCTGCGTTTGATTTCAGTGAAGTTTTTTTGAAAACTCAGCAGTTTGCCCATTTCATGATGCGTGATTTACGAGCTCACCTGCCCACCCCGTGCTGCATGTTCAGCAGTTTTTGGTCAAAAACGGCATGACCACCATGCTCCACACTCCCTATCCACTCAGTCTTGCCCCAAGCAAACTTTTTTTTTGTTTCCCCGGATGAAAAATGCCCTCAAAGGGAAATGTTTTGCCAATGTGGAAGGTATGAAACAAAAACTGCAGAAGCAAAAAGGCACCAAAATCAACAAGTTCAAAAACTGGAGCAGTGGAGAAAATGGCTTGGTACATGTATTGCATCAGATGGAGAGTACTTGGAAGATGACTGAAGTTTAAACATGTAAGAATGTATACACAATTTTTCCACAAATAAATTCCATTTTTTTAGTTCCTTCTTATAGATCTATAGTGCCTGGGAAAAGAAGATGCTTACACCTGCTTAATGATATGTTTATTTGACGGCAGCTGCCCTCAGAGCCCATAGTCCAGAGCCTCTCTTAGGAAGAGATGGGCACTGAATAAGTGTGTTTACAGGAAAGCGACCAAAATGGTGGGGGGAGGTAACCCACGTCCTAGGAAGGGCAGTTGTCCCTCTTTGGGAGGAGAAGGCTCAGCAGAGACCTGACAGCCCTCTTGGGAGATAGTAAAGGACACTCACGTGGCAGAGGAGCATTCTTCTCAGGGTGACTCTGAGGAGTAAAACTAGGATCATAGAAAAGTGACTTGAGGAAGTGGATTCAACTTAAATGTTTTTCCTAACTGTCAAAGTTGGCCCAGGATAAAGGGCAGTATGGAGACAGAGTAAGCTTGTTGTCACTCTGTGGTGGTCAGGCTGAGACTGGAAAATTACTTGCTGGGCACGTGTTAAGTGGAATTTACTGGGGCCACCTAGTGGTCCTTAACACTGAAGTCGGGTGATTCTAGAAAGAAAGGAAGGAGAGGGAGAGAATGAGTGTGTCAGAGTGCTTGTTCAAGGGAGAGGAATAGAGCTAAATCTGCCCCAAATGTTTAAAATTCGATTTCCCCATTCCAGAGGAGTTCAATTACAGAATATTAGCTGATAATGTTCGTTGACCACTTGCAACACATCAGACACAGCTAGTGAGGCAGTTAATCTAGGTGGGCAGGATTTGAATGAAGAGTCAACTACCACAGACAGCTGTCTCCAGCAGAAAGTAATCAACGGCCTGGACAGGAATTCAAAATAAATATGAAGAAATGCAAAGGCTCATTATTTTTTGAGTGAGTTTCAAACAAAAAGATTTGACTGGAGTACCAGTCAGGACCTTCTGCCATGTCAATCAAAATATACCATGCCACAGAACAAATATTTACAGAGAAAGAATATATACATGTAGATGAATATATATATGTACATATACAAATACATATACATATATACATATACAATACTTTTTATTAAGGTCTAGAGATAATTAATGTTGTTATTGTAGCTAATGAATGTAGCCAAAACATTTTTACTTACCCTACAAGTCAGTTGTGCAAGCCAAATTTAGCTATTTTATTGTCTACATGGCCTCACCTTCCTCTGGAGCTGCCACTCGCTAATTAGTGGAAAATAAATGTCTGGTTTCATGCAGACAGACACAGTAACTTAGATAATGAAGCCATGGCTTGGATGACTCAGGTGAATGGATTCGTCTTTCAGATTTCTGCTCTTTCCTGATCCAAGAAACTCCCTTCACCAGGTTTCATCTGTTTGATTAGAAATGTGGGAAATTTTTATTCATCTCAAAGTCACCGAGGTCCCTGGCTTGTCCAGTAGTACCTATCTCACCACCTGTGAGGCTCAGCCTGTGAACCAGAAGCCAGGCCAGTTTTCTGGAAGGTTTTGTGAGCTTTGTCTCCATGAAGTCAACCTTAGTTCCTTCAAAGCGGCTGGCCATGCCTGATTAAATGACATCATCTTTTACACAAAGCTTCATCCATGACATTAAATATTCTTCAAGGATATGAATTTTAATAACTACTATAGTTTTCTATTATTTTGGCATGCAATAATGTCTTATACAAATTCCCTCTCATTGGACATTTTACATTGTTTCTAATGCATTGTCAGTTTAAATATGGCTGAGATGAATATTTTCACCAACAAATTTCTTTCCATATCTCTGATTATTTAATAAGATTCTTAGATTTAGAATTACAGACAAAGGGTATGGCTTTTTTAAAATCACGTTATTACCTAGCTTGTGATAAGGGCACATTTTTTAATAATTTGCCTCTTCATGGGCCATCCTTGCTCTATTCTTTTCTATTCTACATTTACATTCCTCAAGAAATCCACATATTTGTGAACCTAAAACTTTTCTTTCCATGTGTCTTTTTCAAAAGATAGTATGCATCTTCCTACAGCTCTGTCATAATTGAATTTGACTTGGAAATCAACAGCGGAAAACTAAAAATGTCTAATTTGGTAATATGAAACTAGATGTAAGCAAGAGAGTTTTTTATCAGTAGCATATTTACATAGAAATTAAGCCTTAGTTACTGCAGTCCCAAAACTGGAAATGAACTTGGCCAAAACATATGTATGACATAGAAAGAAAACACAAGGTTAATCTATTCTTTTGCTAATTTTAACAGTAGTGTATATTTCATCATCCAATTATTCATTCATCAGCAAATACTTCGTGAATTCCTATCACATACCAGATATCCTAGTTGGAATCTGGAGACCAACTTGTCCATTTTGCCTGTTTATATATTTTGTAAAATGTTGAGTTGCATCACTTTGAGACAATATAAAAGTAGCATTAATTTTCTGGACTAAGATTGTATGTGTGTGTTAGCAGAGCAAGTGATTCTGTTAAAGATGCTGTCTGAACTGGTCTAGTTCTCTGTTATCCACAAAATTTCTCTGTAATAGAAAAGGCAAATACAATCAGCCTGTTCTCTGTGTCTGAGTTTATTTTAATTTTGTATATTGGTTCATTTTGTTCTGTACATTGATGGTTGCTAGAGGGGTGCTTGAGGGGCTGAGTGGAAGAGGGGAAAGGATTAAGAAGTACAAACTGGTAGTTACAAAGCAGTCACAAGGATGTAAAGTATAGCATATGGAATATAATCAATAATATTACAATAACTATAGATGGTGCTAGGTGGGTATTTGAAATATCACGGAGAGCACTTTGTAAAGTATATGATTATCTAACCACTAATCTGTACACCTGAAACTAAGACAAACTAATGTTGAATGTAAACTGTAATTGAAAAATATAAAAAATATTTCACTTGGGGGTGCGGGAGGACAAAAAGGCAAATACCATGAAGAGGGAATTGCTTTAATTTACGACTTGTAAATAAAAGTGACCCGTGTCTGTGTGGTGGATCCCAGTTCTGACAGAGTTTCGCCTCTTCCAAATCTCTGGGGGACTCGTTGACTCTGTTGCTGAAATCAGCCTAATGAAGCCATTTATCTGATTTGCCACTTTGTGCGACAAGATTCTGAGAAAACAAAAAGTGTGTAGCCACCAAATAAAAACCAAAGTTATAAGCTTACACATTTGAATGATCAAAAGGCAGAAAATGAGAATGCACATTGTGTCGTATATAACTATTTCCTTAACAAAATCAAAAAATGACACTGCCCTGTAATTATCGCTGCTCCTCTGATAGGACAGATCCTGATGATCCTCTCTGGGACCTCCACCAAAGGGACTCACCACTCTAGACCCGTCGAGGTTTCAAGGTAAAAGAAAATTTCCTCAGGGTGTGGATATGGGCTGGCTGGCCTTGTAAAAAATTGAGAACAGAACCAAATTTTACCGTATTGCTCTTTTCTTATCCTTTCTTACCACCTCCCCTTAGACTCAGTCTTACACCCTCTGCCGTCATCCCCACCCCATGTAGCTATTCCAACAGATGTTGATTCCACACTTGGGGGCCTGTCTGGTACTAATGGCCTAGGGGGAGGTTGAGAACAGTATAGGAAATGGAGAAGCCAAAGAACTTGTATGTATGACCCATGGACGTGAACTAGGGTGGGGGAATAATGGTGGGAGAGGGGTGCAGGGTGGAGGGACATAAAGGGGAGGAATATACGGGACAAATGTAATAGCATAATTAATAAAATACACTTTTACAAAAAGGGGTATGGGAAGATGGAACAATACACTCTAAAGGACAGAAACTCTCACTGATGTAACAGGATTGCACTGACGGGACAGGTGCCAGGGGCAGGGTGATATTTATGGACACAAAGCCCTTCTTGCAACATGGAAGCAACTGTCCACTCCAGGACCTCTGAAGGCCAGCCCTGTTTAGGACCCATGGAGGTGGTTTCAGTTTTGTTTTGCCCAAGACAGAATGTGGGGGTGAGTGGGCTGAACAGATGTGGCTGTCACTGGAAGTCAGCCAACTAAACAATTCACAGGGAGCAAAGTCATATTTGCCCAGTTCAGGGAAAAGGAGGACCTTGGTCAGCCCTGTACCAGGGAGTGCCTATGTTTCAGGGGCAGATCTGAGAGGCCTCACAACCCATCATCAGTTTGGTATTATCACGGATCATGGATTGGAGGTAGTTTAGAGAGTCAGTGCAGAGAGGTGACATGTACCCAGGTTCAGTCCTGCATCATACTTTGCAACATCATCCCGACCTCCTGACCACTTGAGTCAGGCACCAACTGGCATGTTGATCCTATTTTTGAGACAGTAATGTGTAGGCTCCAAACAAAAGCACAGAATGAAGGAACGTTTAGGGCACCTCAGACCATCCTAAGCAACACAAATCCTTGTCTCATGGAGCCAAAGATAAAGATTTATGTGTTCCTGAAAGCTATTTTTTTATTTTTGGAAGTCATTGTCATCAAGAGCTGGCTGTTAAGAGCAAGATCAGAGTTTTCTTTTAAGGGCAACAGACTGTGGGTTGTTTTTCTGCAGCTTAGGAAAGACCTTAAAAACAGAGTTATCCATGTTCTGGCCAGACTCTACTTATTAGCTCTGTGACACTGGGTGGGTTTTTTAACCTCCTGAACCCCCAGTTTTCACTTATGCACAATTAATCTGTAATACACTGTCAATATAAGAAACATCCAAAGCTGTAAAAATTTTTATCAGTGTATTGAGCCAAATGGATGACAATCGCTGAGCAGCAAAATATCAATGGATTGAGAAAATGCTCCAGAAAATGGCAGCATTACCACATATTTTATACATCAGCCTCAAAGAATGTAAGGGGGTAACAAGAAACTCACTGGTGATAGATTAGGGAGGCAGGAGAGAGCAAAGCAGGGAAACCTCTGGGATTGGATAACAGTAAAAGGAATAGACACACACTTCTTTATATCAGCGGGTACAAGACAGTTAACAGTCAACAATTAACAGGATAACAGCAGCAGTGAAGGGCTTTGTGGTCTCTGCTTTGGAGCAGTGTCCGTACCCTGAGGGGTCTGGAAAAGGAAATTGACATTTCAAAGGTATGTTATTGTAGATGCAAAAAAGACAATAGGCAGACTCAGTGAAGGTAAAGACTGACCTTTGTTAGGGAAGAATACTGGCCTAGTACATGACTACCCGCCAAGACCAACACTCACTTTTAGTTATGAAGTTTTCATTTCAAACCATCCTATCTGGTTACTTTAGGTCTCTGAGTTTGTAAGTCCTCCACTCAGGCTTCCTCTGAGCTTGTCGGGTTTACTATGTGACCCCCTTTTCCTTCACAACTAACAAGTAATGGAGGGTTTAAAGCAAGGCAGTGATTGCAAAGTGCTTTGCATGGGGTTACAAACATCACGATCACTCAATAATTTATGACTATTTTTATAATCACCACTTTTATTATTACCAAAGACGATCTAAAATTTATGTGATCACCAAACTTTCCCTTTTCCTGTTATCTAAACCTAGGATTTTATTCAGCTTATTTGTAAACTAATAATTATTGATAATGGAATAATAACATTTAGCATTTGAGAATTCTTAATTTAATGGCTCTTTACCTAGGATACATAAGGCCTCAGGGGATACATGAATTCTCTAAAATTTTATACAGAATTTTGTGTGGGCATGTATTCCTCTGGAGAGAGAATCCATTGCTTTCATCAAGCATGTTTCTGATCCTAAAGGAGGTTAACCATTGCTTTTATTTTTATTTTTTAATTTTTTAAATGTATTTTATTGATTATGCTATTATAGTTACCCCATTTTTTTCTCCCCTTTATTCCCCTCTGCCCTGTACCTCCCCTCCCACCATCATCCCCCCATCTTAGTTCATGTTCATGGGTCGTACATATAAGTTCTTTAGCTTCTTCATGTCCCATACTATTCTTAACCTCCCCTTGTCTATTTTGTACCTACCATTTATTCTACTTATTCCCTGTACTTCCCCCCCATTATCCCCCCTCCCCTTCCCTGCTGATAACCCTCCATGTGATCTCTGTTTCTATGAATCTGTTCCTGTTCTAGTTGTTTGCTTAGGTCGTTTTCATTTTTTTTTAGGTTTGGTTGTTGATAGTTGTGAGTTTGTTGTCATTTTACTGTTCATATTTTTTATCTTTTTTTTAGATAAGTCCCTTTAACATTTCATATAATAAAGGCTTGGTGATGATGAACTCCTTGAACTTGATCTTATCTGGGAAGCACTTTATCTGCCCTTCCATTCTAAATGATATCTTTGCTGGATAGAGTAATCTTGGATGTAGGTCCTTGTCTTTCATGACTTGGAATACTTCTTTCCAGCCCCTTCTTGCCTTTAAGCTTTCTTTGGAGAAGTCAGCTGATAAGTCTTATGGGAACTCCTTTGTAGGTAACTGTCTCCTTTTCTCTTGCTGCTTTTAAGATTATCTCCTATCTTTATTCTTGAGTAACATAATTATGATATGCCTTGGTGTGTGCTTCCTTGGGTCCAACTTCTTTGGGGCTCTGAGCTTCTGGGATTTCCTGGAAGTCTATTTCTTTTGCCAGATTAGGGAAGTTCTCCTTTATTATGTTTTCAAGTAAGTTTTCATGTCTTGGTCTTCCTCTTCTCCTTCTGGCACCCCTATGATTTGGATGTTGGAAAGTTTAAAATTGTCCCAGAGTTCCTAAGCCTCCCCTCATTTTTTTGAATTATTTTTCCTTCATTTTGTTCTAGTGGAATGTTTATTTCTTCCTTCTGCTCCAAACCATTGATTTGAGTTCCGGTTTCTTGCCCTTCACTGTTGGTTCCCTTTATTTCACCTTTCATAGCCTTCACTTTTTCCTCTATTTTGTGACCATACTCCACCATTTCTGTGAGCAACCTGATCACCAGTGTTTTGAACTCTGCCTCTGTTAGGTTGGCTAACTCTTCATCACTTAGTTATATTTTTTCTGGAGCTTTGATTTGTTCTTTCATTTGGGCCATATTTTTTTGTCTCAGTGCACCTGTTACACAATAAGGGGTGGAGCCTTAGATATTTGTCAGGGTGGGACAACCCATGATGCTGCACTGTGGCACTGTATATGGGGGAGGGGTCCAAGAAGGAACAATGCCACTTGCTCAGCTCTTGGCTGCTTTCAGTTACCTCCTCTGCTACCCGCAAGCAAAGTGGGCCCTTTTGGTGCTGATGCTTGAGTGGGTG
Organism: Macrotus californicus; assembly: GCA_007922815.1. Classification (NCBI taxonomy): domain Eukaryota; kingdom Metazoa; phylum Chordata; class Mammalia; order Chiroptera; family Phyllostomidae; genus Macrotus; species Macrotus californicus. The sequence goes on along the minus strand of VMDR010010046.1, from coordinate 2,906 downwards.
GTTTTGTGTACATTTTAGGACCCTGTGCATCTCGCCAATGAACTGTCCTGTGAGACTGGGAGTTTCTCCCACTGCCGCTACCCCCACAGGATTTTTCAGAGGTTTTGAGGCTTTATTTCCCTGTGCTGGAACTCTGCGTCATGTGGTCTGTCTGGCTCTCCAGTTGTTCCTCCTGGTTTATCCACACACAAACGTGCAACTGTCTGCTCTGCTAGCTGCCACCTCACCCAGTCCTCCAGCCACCGCCTTGTCACGAGTCCTCTCTGCCCTAGCTGCCCGTCTCCACCCCTCCTACCAGTCTGGATAAATGTTTCCTCTTTAACTTCTTGGTTGTTGGACTTCCATACAGTTCGATTTTTTGGCAGTTCTGGTTAATTTTTGTTTTTAACTTTGTGGTTGTCCTTCTTTTGGCTGTGCGAGGAGGCAAAGTGCATCTACCTATGCCTCCATCTTGGCTGGAAGTGTGCTTTTTTTTTAGTTTACTTATTGATTTTTTTTTTTAGAGAGGAGATGCAGCGAGAAAGAGACTTTTATTTGTTATTCTACTTATTTATGCACTCATTGGTTGCTTTTTGTATTGCCCTGACCAGGCATTGAACCCACAACCTTGGCATATCGGGATGACCCTCTAAACAACTGAGCAACCTGGCCAGAGTCAGGTTAACCAGTACTTTAACTGAAATGACTGCCTAATATAATTGTCCTGATTATTTTGTAAATCAGCTATTTATGTAGAATAAATAAATGTCACTAGTGGTTTCTCCAGAATAAGGTTGGCAAATTATTATTTAGAAAGGGTCAACTAATTTTTCTAGACTGGGAAGTGGGGCACCTGAAAATAGGTTTTGAATGGTGTCAAAATGTTATTTGGCCTTTCTTCAGATACCTGGTTGGTCTCTTACTTAAAGATGATTTTAAATAAAGGCTGGCAATAGACTGTTGCCAACCTTCAACTGGGACTGAGTCCAGTCATTTTAAGTTTGAGGTGAAGATAAATAACTCTCTTCTTGCCCTTCTCATTGCATCTCGATGTCTCTAGATCTATTCTAATGATGTGCTTTTGATTGTCTGACACCTTAGTGCACCTACACACAAATCTTCACCTCATCCCATGCTGTCAGTAAAAGGTTGGAGACAGCTTGTGTCAGGTGGGTGTTGTTTTGGGCAGTAGGAGTGTCCTCACCATTTCCATCCTGCTGTCATTAGGCATGCAAAGCAGCTAAGAGTCTTAGATAACTTCTTTTTGATGGTCATTAAAAGGACATGAAAAAAATTTCCACAGATCAACTCAGTTCTCTAAGGAGTCTGTGGTATCTCATGTCCTGGAAGCCCACATTTCAAACAGGTTTAGAGTTAAGCCAGTGATTTAAATAGGTGAAAGGCTCTGTATCCCATTACTAATCCCAGAGCCATGCAATCCCCTATCACCACAGTGATATTAGAGAGGAAGGCAACAGGCAATGCCACAGGCTTAGCTTCATCATCTAATTCTGCTGTCTGAAGGAAGGACTCAGTGCTTTTCTGCTACTAATGAGTCAACACATTTTTTCCAGTGACCACTGAGAACAGCCATTTGCTATGGTTGACTGGGAGTGGAGAAGAGAGATTAGATATAAAGGGAAAAGAAAGTTTGTTTTTACTCATAAAACTAATAGTCCAAGTGAGAATACAAAACACAAATATGTGAAGAACTTGCAAAGCAAATAAGAAAAATATAGTCTGTTCAAAGAAGTTGAACACAAATACAAAAGTAACTGCAATTCAAGGCAGCCAACTCAAACCATTGCTGGTGTGAACAAAGGAATTAATCAGCAAATCAGCAAGCACAGCAAACACAAAATGAAAAGTAAAGACTATGAAAGGTTCACTGTTCTCTATTCCTGCCACTGTCTTATTTCTTGATTAGCGTTTTAAACTTCTAATGTGCTGTGGAGAATAGTGTCTTGAGGAAACTGATGGGCTGAAATTCTTGTAAGTCAGAAATGTGGAAAAAGTGAATTCTTATAAGCCCCACTGTAGTCATTACTGAATAGAAAGTCAAAATTATAAGATACAAACACCCAAAGGGTGGGTAATTAAAAGCTTCAAGCATTAGAATGGGCTTTATATATATAATATGGATTAAAATCTGAATTGCATTTGTGTTTGTTAAATGGAAAAAGGTGAATGCATTTTAGTTTTCCATTTTGCATCTTTCACATTAACTCTATATGGTGTTCTGTGCCATTTGCTGATAATAAGAAATTGCTTTTTTCAAAATTACATTTAGTTATGGATACTAATGATGACCCTGATGAAGATCATCTTACAAGTTATGACATTCAGCTCAGTATTGAAGAATCCATTGAAGCCAGAAAGACTGAATTTTATCGTGAAAGGTAACAAATTGACTATTCTCAACAAATTTTCTTTATAAAGTCATTTTGTTGTAAGATGAAGTGAGTAATGTTTCCCGACTCCTCCTCCAGGAAAATGCTCACTCTTCTTTTCTGACAGAGAATCAAGCAGCTTTATGAGGGCCATTGTGGTAGGTTTAGCAGTCTGATCTTCCACAAATCCCCAACTCAGACAGAAGATGGAAATAACCCAGGGGGGGAAATTTCTAGTTGTATTCAGTTGTACATGATTGCCTGTTTTCTAAATGAATGGAACGAAAATGATAATAAATTTAAATTTACAAGTACAGTTATACAACTAATGTATAGGTATGTGTACCAAGGTCTGTTCTGTATATCCTAGACCCCATTCTGCTACTAACTCAGGCAACCTTTGTAAGTAATGTAGTCCATTTTTGTATCTTTAATACATAAGGAATAATGCTAACCCACTTAGCCCATGTGTTCAGTGAATGGGAAAGGGGCTGAGGGCTTCTATAATGTATGGCAAAGTACTATATAAACCAGAGT
>VMDR010010045.1:0-31818 GCA_007922815.1 Macrotus californicus | reverse complement strand
GGACACTTATCTCATATTATATATAAGAATTAACTCAAGATGTATCAGTTACTAAATGTAAGGGCTAACACTATATAATTCTTAGAAGGTAATGGGAAGAGTTTTGTGATATGGGATTTGACATTGATTTGGATATGACACAAAAGCATCGGCAACAAAAGAAAAAATAGATAAATTGGGTTACATTAATTGAAAACTTTTGTGCGTTAAAGAATGCCATCAACAGAGTGAAAAAGAAACCCAAAGAATGATAGAAAATATATCTGACCATATATTTTCATATGTCTTATAAGAGACTAATATCTAGAATACATAAAGAACTATAACTAAACAACAACAAAAAAGCAAACAACTTGATTAAAAATTGGCAAAGGATGTAAATAAAAAATTTCTCAAAAAAAAAGATGTACAAATGGCCAAAAAGCATATGAAAAGTTGCTCAACATCATCAGCCATCAGGGAAATGCAATGACACACTCTTTCATACCACTATGATGGTTAGAATTTAAAAAATGGAAAGTAATAAATGTTGGCAAGGATGTAGAGAAATTAGAACATTCATACATTGCTCATGGGTATGAAAAATGTTGCAGCCACTGTGGAAAACAGTTCTTCAAAAAGTTAAAGATGGAAGTACCATATGACCCAGAATTTCCACTGTTAGTTATATAGCCAAGAAAAATAAAAACATTATTCTACACAAACACATGTACATGAATGTTTGTAACAGCATTATTCATTGTATCCAACAGGTAAGAACAACCTAAATATCCAATTACAGAAATATGGATAAACAAAATGTAGCATACTCATATTATTAGACCATAAAAAGCAATGCAATACTGATACAAGCTACAACATGAAAAACCTTGAAAACATCATGTTAAGTGAAGGAAGCCAGTCATAAAAGACTACATACTATATAATTCCATTTATATGAAATGCCCAAATCAGGCAAATCTATGAAGACACAAAGTAGATGTATGGTTGCTTCCAGCTGGGGGTAGATAGATTGTCAAGAGGGTGCTAGGTAATAGGTACTAGGTTTTTTTTGAGGTGATAAAAATGTTCTAAAATTGACTGTGGTGATGGTTACACACACATGTGAATGTACTAAAAATCACTTGTGTACTTTATATGGATGAATTGTATGGCTTGTGAATTATAGCTCAATAAAGGTGTTGGAAAAAAAAAAGAATAAATGGGCTTTGAAGACCAGAGCAGGGCGTTTAAAGCATCATCTCAAGATTGTATTGTACTACTATGCCTGTCAGCGCTGTGGGTGCTGGCTAAGTGTCTGCTGAATTGCATTAACTTCCATCTCAAAGAAACAAGCATCTGGCACACCTATATATAAAGAGAAATCATCAATCTTAATCATAAGCACATTTTCCCTCTTCACAGATCTGTTGCTTAAAATGTCACACCTTTGTAGGTTACTTCCTCACCAGAAAAGCTGAACCCAAAGGTATACCGTTGATATTAAACAGGGTAGATATTGTGTTACATAAACACTTCAGTCACCCCACCAAAGGTGTCTTATCTGCCAAACTTGCATCTGTAAAATGCCAATTTAACATCTGTCTGATAAAGGTTTAAATAAAATTATGTATGAAAGTGCTTAGCAAAGTACCTGAAACAGAGCAAGTCCTCCATAAATGGTAATTATAACTATTATTATCCCCTACAAGAAAACTCTTGAAAGCATCTTTACTTATGAATCTTCCTATTGAAACAAAAACCTGATATCAAATTGTATTGATATATAGTCATTTCAATTTCTTCCACTTTCTGATTTAAAATGAGTTATTTGAGCAAAATATTTAATAAAAAGTCAATTATCTAGATAGCTAAGAAGCTGTTTAACATTTGTGACACAGTCACATTCACCTAATTGTTTGGCCACAGCTACATAAAACCCTCTTTTTAAAATTCTACACAAATCACAAGTATTAAAGTCTTGGTTTTCTACAGGGAGGAGGGATAAAAGAGGGGATGGGTATTGTTTCACTGCATACGAAACAAAGGTTACCAGCCCAAATATTTTAGTTCAAAAGCTTTTTTTTTTAATGCTGAGGGAAAGAAGAATGGAATTCAGAGAAGTGCTTTTTATCTGGAGCCTGCAGCAGCACACTACTGCTGCTGCCCTAGCAGCCAGGTCACTAGGCCACTTCGCGAAGGAAGCACCTGTCCTGACCTTGCCTGGTGTGAAGGACAGCAGCTGCATTGTTATTCTGCTCTCCTTTGCCTCTCCCTCAGTGAAGATGCTTCCAAACTGTTCCTAGAACAATGATCTCAATTTCATGAAACCTCAGTTGTGACCTCCCCCCTGTTGCTGTTTGTCCCACAACTGACTTCCTTACTCAACAAAATTCAGAACTTAGTTCTCCTGCCCACCCAGCCCATGCAGGAAATGGTGATGTATCGTGTGATGAACCAAACACTGCCAATGGACTTACAGTCAGCCCTTTTGTATCTTAAAATATACCCAGAGTAGACACCCACTTAAGTTTTTAGTTTTGAGGCACTGCTCCCAACTATTGAAACTAAGACCAGTATTTGAAAAATAGAAGTAGTAAAAATAGTGACTCGGGGTTTAGATACAACAGTTCTACACACCTAACGTCACAGGTCAAGTTCCCCCTGTTCCATCTCCCCCTAAAGAAAAAGAAAAAGAAACACCCTGAAGCAGAGATTTTATGCAGGAGTCTATTGGGAACCACCACCAGTGAGAGGAAAAATAAGCAGGATTGAGCAGAGGGAGAACTCCATTTGCAGTAGAGGCCTCTGCTGACCCTGCAAGGGAGAGCAATGGACCTGTCATGCCCTTCGGGGTGGGCTTCCCTTTGCCTCTCTTTGTCAGGTATTTGAATTGGAAAATCAATCTGCCAGAGAGATTTGCTTCTCAAAGATGTGATTAGGATTGTAGGGCCTCAAGGTCCCCACGTTTCCTAGCACCTGTAAAACAAACCTCTACCTGGCAGATAGACAGATGCAGGTAGAACTGGCTGATGTGACAGCACTCAAAACAGTCATTCTCAAATGAGGTCCATATGTTCCATACCTTCAGCAAGGACACCTGCCCTCCTTGCTAGTAGCTCCAGAAACAATCCCAGACTTTTGTCGAGAATTTAAAAGCCTGATGCTAAAGTCTTAAAAAATTATTTAAAGATGTTCTTCCAGAGGGTGAACCCCTAAAGCCTAGATCTCCCTGTGCCTACTTCATGCTCGGGAACTGACTTAAAATTCACACAAATGTGATTTTTGTGTGCCATTCACATTGGTCTTTTTAACAGTGCTTTGAGCTTACTGAAGTAGATGTATTGAGTTTTGTTGTTTTTCTTTCAAAAATGGGTGTAAATTTCCCTAAATACAGGTATGTGACAACCAGGCCAATTGCTTACATACTAACTCAAATTATTCTATATAAAAGTGTTGTTTAAAAATACCGCAAAGTTATCTTACTACCTTAGTTGTTCTTTTTTTATTTGAAACTTTAAGCCAAGTTCTTTCTGAAGACCATAGCAGGAAAAAACAGGCACTTTAAAAAGTCACTGCATATAAAATGTTTGAGAAATTTAATTTTCTTTCATGTATGCAGGCAGAAAGTTTGGGGGAATTCAACAATCAAAAATAATTTTTATAGATGCTCATTACATTTCTTTATCTCATTTCTACATGGGTATTCCACAAAAGAAAAGTATTTCATGTATTAATTGATTTAAAAGTAGGTGCCAGTGTTTTACAATTTTTATTTTAAAAATTAATTTTATATAATGACATTTCTTTTTAAAAAGTTGTTGGAAAGCTTTTAATGCAGCAAGTCAGCTTGGACCCCATGCAGAATGCTAATTTGTGGGTTAGTTTTCTATCTTTGGAGAACAAACTACCACAAACTTAGTGGCTTAAAATAATACTCACTTATTAGCTCATTGTTCTGTAGATCAGGAGGTTGGGTGAGCTCTGCTAGGTACTCTGCTTAGGGTTACACGTGGCTGAAATCAAGGTGGGAGCCAGCCTAGACTCTCATCTGGAATTTGTTTAGTAGTAGGACTGAGGTTCCTGTTCCTTTGCTGGTTATAGGGTGGGGGTCACTCTCAGTTTTAGAAGTCAATCTCCAATTTTTGTACATTTCCGTCTCCATCGTCAAGGCCAGCAAATGGCATCAAATTCTTCTGCTTCTACTGTTTCTGGCTTCCTCTCCTGCTACTAGCTAATGAAACCTCAATGCTTTAGTAAGGGCTCATGTTAGGTTAGGTCCTCCCAGATAATGACCCCATTATTAAGTTCAATAGATTATTAACCTTAATTACATCTGAAAACATCTTTTGCCATGTAACATAATATAATCATGGGAATAGAACCAGGGACAGGAGATCATGGGGCTCTCTTAGAACTCTGACTGCCAAAGCCCATGTAAAGGACCAAGCAAATTGCCAAAGTGAGGTATACTGTCTCCAACATACTAGCCTTCTTTCTGGTGCCTGGGGACCAGATAGACAGCAATTTTTCCTTGGTCAATAGAGGGATTGACCATTGTGAATCTATACTCTCAAGACATTTTTCTTGGTGAGCGGATCCTAAATTTTGTTAGGGTTTATTTGACACTCCTACAGACAGAAGGTTGATAGCATGGCAGTCAGGGCCATTGAGACTGAGTCTTCCCACTTGTCAACCAACAGGACATTAACCTATTTAGTGAACACTTAGGACATCAGAGGGTAGAAGCACTTGTACTAAATCTTGATCTACTTCCAGCCAAGATGGAGGCATAGGTAGACACACCGTGCCTCCTCACACAATCAAAAGAAGGACAACAGCAAATTAAAAAAAAAAAAAAAAACAGAACTGACAGAAAGTCAAACTGTATGGAAGTCCAACAACCAAGGAGTTAAAGAAGAAACATTCATCCAGACCAGTAGGAGGGGTGGAGACAGGCAGCCGGGAGGAGAGGACTCGTGGCAAGGTGACAGTTGGTGGACCAGGGCAGGCAAGGCGCGGCTGATGGACCAGGCGAGGTGGCGGCTGGTGGACCGAGCCATCCCATACCTACGTGCAGACAACCCAGGAGGAACAACTGGGGAGCGAGGGAGACCACCCAACCCAGAGTTCCAGCGAGGGGAAATAAAGCCTCCAAGCCTCTGATTGAAAACTCCTGTGAGGGTTGAGGTGGCAGCAGCAGGAGAAACTCCCAGCCTCACAGGAGAGTTCATTGGAGAGACCCACAGGGTCTTAGAATGTATACAAGCCCACCCACCCAGGAACCAGCACCAGAGGGGCCCAATTTGATTGTGGGTAGTGGGTAAAGTCACTGAAAACCAGCAGAGAGCAGAGCAAGTGACATTGTTCCCTCTCGGGCCCCTCCCCAACAAATAGCGTCATGATGCAGTGACGTGGCTGCCCTGCCCTGAACACCTAAGGCTCCACCCCTTACTACGTAATAGGTGCACCAAAACAATAAAAATGGCCAAAATGAAAGAACAGATCAAAGCTCCAGGAAAAATACAACTAAGTGACCAAGAGATAGCCAACCTATTAGATGCACAGTTCAAAACACTGATAATCAGGATGCTCACAGAATTGGTTGAATATGGTCACAAATTAGATGAACAAATGAAGGCTACACTAAGTGAAATAAAGGAAAATGTACAGGGAACCAACAGGGATGGGAAGAAAAACGGGACTCAAATCAATGGTGTGGACCTGAAGAAAGAAGGAAACATTAAAGTACAATACAATGAAGAAACAAAAATTTAAAAAAATGAGGAGAGGCTTAGGAACCTCCAGGACATCTTTAAATGTTCCAATATTCGAATCATAGGGGTGCCAGAAGGAGAAGAGGAAGACCAAGAAATTGAAAACTTATTTGAACAAATAATGAAGGAGAACTTCCCCAATCTGGCAAAGGAAATAGACTTCCAGGGAGTCCAGGAAGCTCAGAGAGTCCCAAAGAAGTTGGACCCAAGGAGGAACACACCAAAGCACATCACAATTACATTACCCAAGATGAAAGATAAAGAGAGAATCTTAAAAGCAACAAGAGAAAAGGAGACAGTAACCTACAAAGGAATGACCATAAGACTGTCAGCTGATTTCTCCAAAGAAACCTTACAGGCAAGAAGGGGCTGGCAAGAAGTGTTCCAAGTCATGAAAGGCAAGGAACTACATCCAAGATTACTCTATCCAGCAAAGCTATCATTTAGAATGGAAGGGCAGATATAGTGCTTCCCAGATAAGGTCAAGTTCAAGGAGTTCATCATCACCAAGTCCTTATTATATGAAATGTTAAAGGGACTTATCTAAGAAAAAGAAGATCAAAAATAGGAACAGTGAAATGACAACAAACTCACAATTATTAACAACTGAACGTAAAACAAAAACAAAAACTAAGCAAACAACTAGAATAGGAACAGAATCACAGAAATGGAGATCACACAGAGGGTTATCATCAGGGGAATGGGTGGGGAGAGAGAGGGGAAAGTTACAGGGAATAAGAAATTATAAATGGTAGGTAGAAGATAGACAGGGGGAGGTTAAGAATAGTATAGGAAATGCAGAAGCCAAAGAACTTATATATATGACCCATGGACATGAACTAAAGAAGGGGAATGTGGGTGGGAAGGGGTGTGCAGGGTGGAGAGGAATAAAGGGGGAAAAATGGGACAACTGTAACAGCATAATCAATAAAATATATTTTAAAAATAAAATAAATAAACAAACAAATAAATAAACAAACAAGTAAATAAATAAAAGCAAGAAATAAATAAATAAATCTTGAGCCGCTCATTGGTGCCAAATTAGGGGGTTAGGGGATTTGCCTTACCACCACTTCTTCCCCATGGCTCATCTAGATCAGGAGGATCTTTCATGGTGTTTATGGGATGGGTAAATACAAGTGTGTAACACATAGATTCTTCCTGTACATTTAAATGTAGATGCAACAATGGAACAGTGACTTGGCCCAAAAGTCACACCCACAAGTTCATGCTCACTGCCTTTTCCTGGTGAAATCCTTGTCCAAACCCCATGAGTTGAATCAAGCACCCTTCTTCCTACAGGACCAGGTATGATGACCACTTGGGTACCTGTATTCAACAGAGCCACAAAAGCCTGAGGCGCTGACCTGGCCGGTGTGACTCAGTTGGTTGGAGTGTCATCCTATAACTGAACAGTTGCAAGTTTGATTCCCAGTCAGGGGACATACCTAGATTGCAGGTTTGATACCTGGTCAGGTCCAACAACCAACCAATTCTTTCTCACATCAATGTTTCTCTCTCTCCCTTCCTCTCTCTCTAAAAACAATGAAAAACAAAGTGTCCTCAGCTGAGGATTAAAAAAAACAAGTTTGAGGCACTCCCCATCCTGCTACCAAGTCCTCCAGAGTACTTACATGGGTGTCCTATTCAGCTCTGTTCTTCTTAGGGACATGGAGACCTTGGCCCTACCTCTAATAATTTTTCTCCTTAAAGCAGCCAAGGGCCACAGAGAGGGAGTTGGGGAGATCAGAGGGACACAAAAGAAGACAGCTGCTCAACGCCAGTAAGCAAGGCACATTTTCAGTTTCAACTGGGCACCTTCCCAGGCTTACCCAAGTAACTTTTTTGGCCCACCAAAACTCTATGTTCTTATTGATGGCACCATTTATTTTGGCATTGGAAACCTTTGACTCAGTAGCCAACCCACATTATCTATTTGCTGGGATTACAAGGCATGATAACATCTTTCTCCTCCTGCCTGGAGGAGAGGGAGAAATAACCAAAGCACCATTTGTAAGGCATGTTTCAGTTCTTGCCACTCAGCCTCTAAACATTAAAAGCTAACACAGTGGGAGACTCTTTCTCCCCACCCAGCACCTTTTGGGCAAAAGCATTCACTACCAAATCCCAGGAAGTCTTCTCATGTTGTAACCCAGCTGATGAGATGATGGGATTTTTCCATTCCTATTCAGGAAAACTGTGGCTATCAGAATGCTATCTTTACCACCAAAATGTAAACACAGGACCATTTATTTTGGCATTGGAAACCCTTTGACTCAGTAGCCAACACACATTATCTATTGGCTGGGATTGTAGGGCATGATAACCACTTTTGAACAGGACCAGCTCAAAATGGTACTATTCCATTTAATAAAACACTAAGTTGCTTTTCAGAGAAAGTGGACCAAAACTGCAAGTCATGCAGCTGAAGCATGAGCAGAGAGGAGAACTTTGACCTCCAGATGCACCTGGAACCAAAGTCTCCCCCCATCAACACACACACACACACACACACACACACACACAACCAAAGGACTGGGACACAACACGAACTTGACCACCTTACCATAACTGGCCAAGCCCCAGTGTCCTCCAATTGAAACTTGCCCTGGCAGCACTTTCACACACCTTTTCCTCTAACCCGGAACAGTCTGCCCCAACCCTGCACTGGGGAGTTCTGGCTTTTGAGCCATAGCTTTCCCATTCTCCCTGCTTAATGCTCTGCAAACAAAGGGACAAATTTCTCCGCTGCAGCTCCCAGGGTTTAGTGCCTGGCTCTGCTGGCACTGTGTGAACAAACTTACTGTTCGAAGATAAAAACTGTCAAGATCTAGGGAGAGGCTGATTTTCACCCTGATTATAAGCCAGCATATTAGCTTGTTACTATGTCATGGATGTTGGCAAAAACACAAGACTCCTGCGTCACAGACAAAGGACTTTATTACTCATGCCACAGCAGGCAGCTAGAGGTTTGTGTCTGTGTCAGTTACCCTTTCCCTCCAAGTCCCACAGAGACGATGTGAAGGGACTCGGGTGGATGCTGCACAGGCAAGCAGGTTTGTGTCTCAGATGAAGAACCCTGAGCTACAGGCAAACCTACCTGACCTTTGCCACAGAATGAGACATTAACTTTGTTAGACTGGATTGCGAACAAACCCTCCTCTGCTCTGGCTTCTAAGAATTGTCAGTGCTTATGCTCAGAAGGCATTCAGAAATGTCACAGACCGATGGGATTTGTCTCCCCACAGGGACATCCACTCTACCTCTTGGTAGGAAAATGGCAAATTTCTGGAATAGCACCTGTGATGGAAAATATTGTTCTAGACACTTCTGAAAAATACTGTTTGCTACAGTGATGTTGGGCAATAAATCTTTCAGTGACTTCATTCCTCTGTCCTTAAAAATGAGGATTTAATAAATGTACCACTTAGAGTGTTGGAAAGGTACTTTAATACATGTAAAGAACTTGAGTAGTATATTCCATGTAGTAAGGGTTAAGTAAATACTGCTGGTTTTAGGATTAATTACCTATAGCTAATATGTGCATCTTTTATTTCTAAGAGAGATTCTGTGAAGTGAGAGTACTTAGTCATGGGATATATGCTTATTCGATTTCTGATTAGATGATGCTAAACTGCCCTCCTAAAGTGTGGTCGTAGCCTACATTCCCACCAACAGCATACAAAAATGCAGATTTTTAAAAAAAATTCTTGAATAAAGTTGGTCTAGTTTTGTAAATTTTTACAGCATAGCCTGTAAGAATGAAAACAGATGGATTTGTGTTCCAATCCACAGACTATGAATGACTTTGTTCTATGTACTTTATTTCTCCAAACTGTAATTTCTTTATCAATAAAATGGACACAAGGCTGCCCATATCTATCTTATGAAACCACAGTGAGACTCAAGTGAGTTAATATATATGAAGGCATGTTATAAACAGTAAAGATATTATTTATGAAGTGGGTCTATGTCATCGTATAGCCTGGTTTACCATATGCACATTTAGATCTATTAGATAAACATCAGTAGGTATTTAAGTGCTTACATGGCAGCTTCAAGTAGCTATTGGGAATTTCACAATTCTTGTCTCTACTGGCTCTAAAACCACCCAGGCCACCCATCGTGAGAAAAAAACTATTCTAGAACAAGGGTAAGGAGATTTTCAAAGTGGTCTACCAACTTCTTAAGTATAAAGACAATGGGGAAACACTGAGAAAATAACTCATTACAATGGACTGAATAACATTTTTCAATTTTATAAAATATTAAAAGCCAAATAAATGACAGGGTGGCAGTTTACAATGAAATCAGGATTCTAGCAAGCACTGGGGAAAGTGTTGGGAACTTCTACAGCAGGAGGAACTCATGGAGAAGGCATAGCAGCAAGGACATGGGGTAACAAAAGGAATGAAAAACTAGGAAAATTGGCATTTGGACAACAGTGGCAGAATCTGATGAAACATAGTACATTGCAACCCACCAAGGTTGGTAATAAAGCTAATAGAGCAATGACCTGTGGCCACGAAAACTAGAACACCAACTAATGTTTTAGGTCTAAACAATCTTGGAAGCCTACAGTCTCTACTAGTTTTAACTCAGAAATAAAATATTGAACAAGGTTATTATCTCATACCTGTAAAGTTGGCTCCCTGGCTGGAGGGAGGAAGGTATTCATTTGCCATGAAGATCGCCACCTTTTGGTGCAAATAATAACTGCTCTTAGAAAAAGGGGGAGTCGAGGCTTTTTAAGAATTCTAAATGCCCTGCAATATCTCAATGAACGAAGAAATCTATCCAAAGTCACTCACAATCTCAGGATGGGTGATCTCCCAATACTGGGATTCTCAACATGTATGACAATTTTTGGCTGTCCTCACCATTTTAAACGTACTCTTGTTTGCCCACTCCTCTTTTTTCTCTACTGAGTTAATATCTCGACAATCAAGGTCATACCATGGCTCTTCCTAAATATACTCTCCTTTAGAAATAACTCTAGTGTTTCTTTCTGAGCCTAGAGGTTTCTATGAGATGAACCAGCACTATTGCTGAATTTTATTTTTACTCAATAGTTTCTTGTCATGTATAGACATGAACTACCATTCACTGAAACCTACTTATTCTCTGTCATTTGGTATGAATTATGGAGAGTTTTTGAAGGCACTGTTTAAAATGTTCAGAAATAGAAGCGACCATCCAGTCTTAGAAAAGTAAATCAAATCAGTAAAAGAAAAGAAAATGTCTTGTATTCTTTGCTATAAAAGTATCTATATCAAATTACCTATGTTGTACCAAAGAGGCTTGGGACATATTTTATTTATTTGCTTATGTAACTTTTACTCACTATTTTTCATTTTGTGGTGAGTAAATGAAAAATGGAATAAGAACAGGATGACCTTTCCATTTTGTCCTGAAAGGGAAAACAGGAAGAGTGAGTGCTGCCATCTTTTGGTTACACAATATAATAATTTTATATTGTCACACCGAATAGCCGGAAGAAAGCTGTTAGTCATCAAATGAACACAAACATTTATCCGGCATGAGTCAATTATTTAAATATTTTCTCATGTCTTTCTTCTCTAAAGTAACCACAGAGATTTTGAAATCTAATTTTTTTTAATAGCACACATAAAGTGCCTTTGTTCAGATTCACTTAAAAACTACTAACAGTTCTAATTATATTGAGTAATTCCAAAGGATTCTGAGTGGGAGAAGAGGAGAAGTGGAGGGCTTTTTTGTTTAATCATTAAAGACTATTTCACAATAGCAGGGGTCAAGAACTTGAGCAAAAGGCTGGACTTCCTAAGACAAGGAAATGTTATGGCAGAAGCTGCCAGACACTCACTACAGGGTTTCATCTACACTGAGCACAAGAAAAAGTATAGGAAATCTGGACATGGAACGGGCACATTCCAGGAATGTCCTATTTTTTAAGGAAACATTGTACTACTATAGAAGGAAGCTCTGAGTTTATCAGAGGGCACTATCTGGGGCCAGCCCCTTAGTTAGCTGCAGGGAAGCCATAGACATTGTTGCTTCATGACACATATTTTACTACCAGGAGTCCTGAAGGAAAAACTTGGAGTATGTAGGTAGTGAGTATATATTTTTCAGAGGAAACTTGTGAATTTGAAGAGGAGAGAATTCTGTAAAGGAAATATAATGCCCTCAGCTTGTGTGTGAATTCAAAAGGGAAGATATCAAAATAAGATTTTTAAAAGGCTCACCATGGCATAAAATAGAGTATAAAATCCAAATGAGGGCTTTAGGGATATTTGGGATAAAAGGGGAAATATGGAAATGTCATAGTAGTTGAGTGAAAGGAAGTGAACTGAACTTGACATGTATTTGGATATCCTTGAGTCTATCCTGATATTCTCCTTTTGCTGTAGAAACACAGGCCACTTTTCCACATATACTAACATGTTTTTCTCCATAAAAAGGAGTGGAATTTTCTTCTTGTTATATAAAACACACACACACACACACGCTTCTGTAGGGTGCCAGAGAGTAGACTGGGTAGACTGGACTCGGTTTCTAGTCATGGGTCTCCACCAACTAGCCAGGCACCCTGAAGTCATGAAGTCTCCCTGAGCCTTGCTTTGCCTAATCTGCAAAACAAGCTTGCTTGGTTCGGCAGCTGGGGTCTGGGGACATCTTGCATCGACAGATCATTTTCCAAGTTCCCTAAGTTCTCTAGTTTGAGAAATGTCTGACTAGATTATTTCTTATGCCTTCCTAGCTCTCAAAAGACAAAAGATGTTTTTCTTTACTAAATCCTTCCAGACTTAAAGAAGGAAGAAAAGTCAACATGTTTAGCTTTTTCCTCTGTATTTTTTCTTTTTTTCTGACATGTAGTCATTCCATTGTTCTGAATTTCTAGAGCAGTACATTACAATAGATATACATTTAATTTAACATTTTCTAGTGGCCATGTTTTTAAAAGTAAAATGAAGCAGGTGAAGTTAATTTTAATAATATATTTTATTTAACCCAATATATCCAAAACATTAGTTCAACATGTCATCATTGTAAAAATGAATGAGTTTATAGTCATTTTTAGAACAAAATCTTTGAACACCCAGTGCATTTTACACTCACTATACATCTCAATGCTAACTACCCACACTGTGAATGCTCATTAGTTACATGTGGCTGGTGTCTGAAGATCCCATGTCCAGGAGTGGACAGGGCACAAATAGAGCCCCATTGATGAGCACTGACTCTCCACCATCTGGATTCCCTGAAATATTTTTCCCAGTTGAGTTATCCAATCCCAGAACCTGGAGAAGCTCTAGAACCCACAGGAAAGGTTCAGAACCTGAAGGACCATCTCTCTACTCTAAACTCCCCTGTGCAAATGCTGCCTTTCTCAAGCCAGCAGTCCATCCCTTCTCAGAACACTTTGTAAAAATACACTTGAAAAGTGGTATTTCTTTCCTTTCTTACCCTGGTGCTGCTTCTCCACAACACACTCAATAGTATTTTCTCAACAAACAATTCCCAGGGGAAGAACGTAATTATCTTTCTATCTTTGGATTCAGGCAGATAGTGATTACCCACAAAATCCCTGCTGTAGAAACAAAAACATTTGTATTAGTGTTCTTCATTTTGTGAGCAATGGGGAAACTTCCATCCATTCACCAATTCTATTGCAGGAGACTTGATTCAAAGACTGTTGCAATTACTGTATTTTTTTGGTTGTTATTGTATGTCATAATAGCAAAAGAACATGGGAATAATTAAAGTCTAGTTTGGACAGCAATGATCTAGATTTCCTTTGAGACATTATGCCTAACCTTTTATGTTACACCTGGAACATGAGTAATTGAAGTAAATAAGAAATTTTGCAAATTGAAAGAGGTAGACTATTTCGTATGGGAGAAGATAAAGATTTTTTTCACTCAGTCAACACATTATGTAAAACAAAAGTATTGAGTTCAGAGGGATAAAGAGAAGCCCTGGCACTTGCTGAAATTATGTCCCATTTTGGTGTTCTCTGAGACAATTAGTAACTCTTTTAGGTCTCTGTACTTTTCCCAACAACTGCCATGGGTGCCTGAGCATCAGTTCCACAGAGGAGGGAGGTGGACGCTGTAATAATGAAAATGAATGGGGAAGGTCAAGCAGTTCAGTGGCCTAGCCAGTCTTAACTTTCTTAAAAATAAATGCAAATGGATTCTTTTTGGAAAAATACATGTCCTGCATTTTGTGTGGCCTGGCTACCTGTCTATCACTAGGCAAAAGTGGACAATGATTTTCTTCATTTCAGCAGTTATTATTTTCTAGCTTTAGCCTGAAAATGATCTTTTCTCCTATCTTCATCCTTTACTCAATCCTAAGGAATTATAGAAAGGACTCACATTTACCACTATATGGTGAGTAAAGGAGTATAAACAAACTGAAAATTAGCTTAAGCCCTTCAGATTCATGTAATCAATTTTCTTCATTTTGCCCCATCAGGTACTTCATTCAGAAGCAAAGTCCCCAGGAGGAAATAGAGTCCTTACCCACTCGTCCTGGGCATCTGACCTGATCCCCTTTATATTCCACTCAACTATTTCTCCATCCCAGATGGGGTTTTAGGCCACTCCTTTGAGAGATGAAGCCTGTCAAGAAATGTGGAAGATCTGAAACTTTACCCAACTTACACTCTAACAAGTTATCCCGTTACTGTTCTGTGGATGCTGGCAGAAGACACAAGAAGGTCAGAGACAAAAGACTTTATTACTAATAGCACAGCCAACAACCTCAGCACATTTGCATCAGTGTCCCTGGCTGGCGCATAACACAGTGCTGATGTGTGGGTCTCAGGGGACACCTGCATGTGCAGTGGATTGCCTTACAGGAGAGGAACCCAAGGTCAAGGGCCCAGCACTTGAGCAGGCGGCAAACAAGCCACTTCCCCTCCACTGTGACCTACTTAATAACCTCTGTGACTAGAGAAACTGCTCTATATCAGAAGACAGATCAGCCTAACATGCTCATGCTCTCAGCAGGAGCATGCTGGAACGGTCAGGGCCCATGGCGGACTGCCTCTCCCAACAGGGCTCACATACATTTTATAATTCGAAGTTTCCACTCAAAATTACCATAATCAAAAATCCCACAACACCAAGTGCTGATAGCCCTGGGCTGGCTGTTGAAAACTGCACCATGTTATATTCATTCTGAAGAAAAATGAGGTTGTAGGATATATATCTGTCTTCCTATGTTTGAACAAAAACACTCAAACATAACCCCCCAACCCTTCCACAGTTTCAGTTCCTGCCAGACTGTTATATAAACTCTCAGTTCCTGTTAGATTGCAATACTGAAAAAGAAATATCAACTACTCTCCAATTTGGATGGAGACTTCAACATAAAAAAAAAAATATGTCCAATAAGCAACTCAGACTTCTTATGTCCCAAACCAAGCTTCCGATCTTCCCCATCCCTCACACCTGCTCCTCCTGCTCCACACCTGCACAGCAGAGAGCAACTCCATCCTCCTGGTGGCTCAAGCCAACAGTTTAGAATTAATGCTTGCCACATCTATCTATCTATCTATCTATCTATCTATCTATCTATCTATCTATCTATCTCTCATTTCACAGCCTGCTCAGTGAATCCAGATCCTAGCCTGTGCACTCCCTCCATTGTAAAGCCACCATAATTTCTTGCCTGGATTATTACAATCACCTGCTAGCTGTTTTGCTACTTATGTCTTTGCTTCCTCCTGTTAATTCTAAATCCAGGATCCAAAGTGATCCTTTCAACATGAAAAGCCAGATCATATCATTCCTGTGCTCAAAACTTCCCATTGGCTCCCAAATCATTCAGCATTTTAGAAAGTCCTTACAGTGACCTGCCAGGTCCTATATAATCTGTAACCCCTGCTTCCTTGTCTGATCTGATCTCTGACTATGCTACTGATTGCCTCCCCTCCAATCACTCTGGCCCCCTGCCTGCTCCCGGAACACTGAGGGTGCACCCCAGGTGGGGCACTTACATGGCTATTCCCTCTGCCCGGATCCTCCCCTAAATGTTCACAGGTGTCTGCTCACACCCTACTCAACACCCCCCACATCTCTTCTCTACTTTTATCGACGGTACTTACCACCATTTGACTCACAACAGATGTTTATTTTCTTGTTATCTGTTTCCTCCCATTAAAATGAAAGCTCTGTGAAGTCAGGGATTATTTCTCCACTATGCTCATTGCTATATCCCCAATGCCTGGAACAGTGCCTGCCGTACTAGGCATCCAATAAATGATTGTTGACTTCACTAATTCAACAAGTATTTATCATCTGCCTTTTCAGTTTGCAGTCCAAGGGCAAGAGAAAGACAAATCAACAGGAAATTATAATACAGCGAGTTTAAGGTCACATTTAGAGGAGTGTATGTAAAATATTCCACAGTCATAAAGAAGAACTAGGTCAGGGAGAGCCAGATGTGAATCATTTTAAAAATAGGGACCCTTAGAGAAGTTCCTCTGACATCCCACATGTCCCAGTTTGGCATACCCAGCATATACTATCCCACCCAAGGAATTCTGGTGGTTTTGTTCTAGTTGTGATTATAAATGTGTCAGTCATTGCCTTTATAGGTAATAGCAAAATGAGGGAACATTTATTTGTCAAAAGTGATGAGAATCAACTAAAGCAATGCTAAATCAACAAAAACAATTTTTAAATAATTTTTAAATTAGGTCATAGTGTTTTGTGTACTTTTTACATTGAATTTAAGTATCTTTAAAAGTTTACTGAATGATGTATTCTAATTATGCCAAATTATTTTCATTATTATTAATGTGGGTAGATGTTTCACACAATTATAATCGTATGGACCTACATAACTTTTTAAAATCTATACCTTTCATGGAATGTCACTTCATTTGCACATACACTCCATAGCATGGTCTGTACGGCTTTCTCACACCCTTTCAGTTATCCTAATTTTCAGCTTCTTTTGGTGATTTCTCTTTCTTTAATCAACATGGGCTCAAATAAGCTATCAAATGGAAGCTTTCTCTATAGGCTCAGGTTTACAAAGTCAACTTTTTAAATCATTTTCCTTTTATCTTACATTCCTAGAGGTTTGTGTGTTTTGTTGTTTTTTGTTGAGGCTTTTATTTTGGGGGGGGGTGTTTTTCTTTTTTCACAGGAGAATATAGGTGACAAAGGCAGTATCATTTCTTTTTCCATAGGCCCCGGAGCTTTGCCTGTGTCCTCTTCCAAAGTCCCCACACGCTCTTTGGTCCGTCTTTCACTTCTCCCGAGCCCATGGGAAACAGAAGACCCCCTTCAGGTTTATAAAACTCAACAGTGAACAGTTAATATGTGATAAGTACTGCCAATGTGCCAAATATTCTATACATACTCTGCCGCTGATCCTCCTAACACCGCCGTGAAGTCAGCACACGTGCAAACCTCAGGCTCCGGGAGGGCCAGCACCTTGTCTGAGGTGACCTGAGTATTGTGTGCTGGGACACATTCTTTTCCCTTTAAAAATAAAAATCTCACTTTTGAGGAAGTTCATACTGCACATTTTCAAAGACAGTCACATGAGAAAAAAAAAACTTATCTTGCCCTCAACCTAGAAATAAACAAGAAGGGCATAAAATTTCTTTTTAAATCACAACACCTAGAAGTCTAGCATCAGTATCCAAATGAACAAAAATGGAGGGAAAAATGCATTTAGTATATATTTTCAATTTCTTTGCTTAGGGTTCTATCTATGTGGTTTGATATTTCTTCTTCTAATTCATATAGCCAGAACAGCAAAAACCAGGAAAAAATATAAACCCAGTGATTGCTGAAACCAGAGAGGTTGCTCTCTTATTGTCTGTGCAGGCATTTCCAGGATCTCGGCAGGCTCGGAAAATTTGCTGACATTTTACCTTTGTAATTGTTTGTTTTGTAAAGAATAACAGTAAACATTCTAATGTCCACATCTTGGTTAGTCTTCTACTTTATTGCTGGATATTTCTTTGGTTTTGATAAGGCCATGACTTGATTTTTGCTTTGTTCTTTGTTGCTGTTGTTGTTTTTTGAATGGACAATTCTTTAGGTAACCTGCTGATAATAAAGGTGACTGGGGAGGCTGGTGTTACTAAACCAAGCAACGTTGGTCTGGAAAACTGATAAGGAACAACAAGGCAGTGGGCAAAATTGCAGCTATCACAAGAAATCATTAGAAATTGATGACTTGTGGAACTCTGGGAATATTTTGTCCTCATCTTTGAGGAAAGGTAATAGGGTTACTTTTTAGAAAGCCTCCTTTCCTAATCCTGGTTTTGCTCTGCAGTGAGGACCACCTAATTTGATTTGAGTAGAATGGTGGTAAAGCCCCTCAGATTTAGGTCCCAGTATAATTCAAGTTGGCATCACTGATGAGCATAATAGTGAGAGTCTCAGCAACTTGCAGGACCTGGTTCCTCATGCCTGCTCCCTTTCCACCCCATTATCCCTTTAATCCAGGACCAAGTTTCATTTTGTGTCCTGAGGACAGCAGATCCTGCAGAATTCTGCCCTGGTCTCTGGTTTTCCTACCTAAGAAAAGACCCTCTCTATTTGGTTCAGAAGGTTCCTCTCACCTAATTCAAACTAACTTTGGTCTGAACTGATGGATATGTGTTCCCCTTCCCCTGTAACAACCCCAGCCTGGAAGTTGCTATGGCTCTGGCTCCTAGAAAACCAGAAACTGCCTTTGCCTTTTTTTCTATCCTTTTCAGTTATCCAAAATATTCATCACCAAACTTGTATAGCTGGTTTGCCCTTAAACAAGACTTGGCCCCTCTTTATTACACTGTTCAGTTGGCATCGGGGGCCATGGATCCTGGTGACCACAGTGGCAGGTGCGACTATTGGGGAAACCATCTGCCTTGCATGGGATCTTCCAATAGCAGCTGCAGCTTCCTGTTTGAAAGCTCAAGCCCCAAAAGACCCACCACTAAAGTCAGAGTTTCCAGCCTGGGGTACTTTTCTAGTCTTTAGCTCATTTCCACAACAGAGATGACACTAAACACAGGGGCTCCCATGTCCCTCCCAGCCCAGGTGGCCAGCTCTTGCCAACCCACTCCCTTCCCTTAGCTCTCTCTGATTATTCATGTGTGAATTACACATCTTCCCCATCGAGAGGACTGTCCTCTGGCCTAGTCTCTACTAGGACATTCTCAGTTTCCGATAGTATTTTTCACACTGCAGTCTTCCATGTATTGTAGACACAATTTTTGTCATGGTTGAGTACCACCTATAGCATTCATGCATTCATTGTTTTTCTTTGAAACAGCTCAGCTTTTAACTTTGAACTTAATTTTCTTCTGTGTTGTCATAAAAATATCATTTTCAAGATTAGTAGTTTGAGGTGCTAGTGATATATTTTTAAATGCACATTAACTAAACACACAATTATGAGACTTGAGCCCAGCGGTGTCAACACGATACAACTGCTTCTTTCAGGAAATTCTTACCTAAGAAGATAAGATCATATGCCCACAAATAACTTTACTGTTTGTTTCAAGAGATTTCTGCAAATGACTTTCTTTAGTTTGCTGAGGCGAGCCAGTTATTAGATAGCCGTCTGCTCCCCCAGAGCCCCACCTTGCTGTGTCCTCCAATCCCGGACTATTACATCATAAACTGTGCCCAGCCCTAAACCACACTCTGCCTTGGAAGACCCACCTTCAAGCATTTGAGCCCAGACCTCAAAACCCTATATATATTCTTCCTTGAACTTTCTTTCTTAGGCACAACTAATTTTTGCAGTAAGTGTAATAAACAGCTTTGCTTGCTCAACAGGTTTTTCTGATGGTCTTTGGGAGCTGACACTCAACAACTATGACATTTTAAAATGTTCAGATACCAGCTAAAATCACTTCATATACTATGAATGGTATGCATAGTATACATAGACAAACATTCCCTTTAGAAAACAAACAATAAGAGGAAAGTGGTCTTCTAGCACTCTGTTCTCTCCCACTTCCTGCCCTTTTCCTCCTCTCTCTTATTTTCTTTTCCTCCCCCTGTCCTTACCACCAGGGCTCTTTCTGCACCTAATCTCTCCTTGCCTTCTATGACTCTGAAGGCAGGTACAAACTAAGGGGGAAAGGTGATTACTGACAGTTGAGCAGATAATATTATCTTGAGAGTTAGAAAATAATAAGCAGCCCTTTTTTAGGTTTGAAAAGATCGTTAACCTAAAAAAGGATAATGGACCATTCATGGAGCCACTCATTACACTGGCCACGCTACAGCCAAATTTCAAGCAGACGTGAAAATTTAGCACTCCAAATCAGAACAGTACCAAGCCCAGGTAGTTGCTTACATGGTATGATTTGAGAATTTGAGAACCCTCCTCTTCCCCAAATTTCTTACTTTTCTCCCATGACCTCCACAATGCACAGGTTTTAAAGGATATGAAATTTTAGCTTTAACGTAAGGAAAACATTAACTTTAACTTAAGAAGACACAAAATTTCTGGTGCTTTGAAGACACAAAATTTCATCATAACTATCGGTATTTATTGATCATAGTCTTAGTTCGAGCTGATAAGTATCATTGACTGGGTGGCTTAAACAACAAATAATGATTTTTACAATTCTGGAGGCTTAAAGTCCAAGATCAAGGTGCTGGCAGATCTGTGTTTAGTGAGGACCCTCTTTCTGGTTTGCAGATGGCCAACTTCTGGCTGTGTCCTCACATTGCAGAGAGAAAGAGAACAATCTCATGTCTCTTCTTATAAGGTCACTAATCCACATTCATAAAGGCTCCACCCTCATGACTTACCTCTCAAAGGCCCCACCCCAAATACAATCACATTGGGTTTTAATATGGGAATTTGGGGGGACGTAAACATTCAGTTCATAGCAATCATTAACTATTGCTAGGATTTGTTCAAAGGTGTCTATGTACATGGTGTGTGTAGATTCTTAAAGAACCTTGTGAACAGGAGGTACTATTTTCCCCAATTTAGAGATGAAGAAACTGAGGCTTTGAAATGTTTGATAACTTGCCCGAGTTCACACAGCTGGTAAGAGGCAGATGCAGGCAGTCTCATCACATTACTGCTTCCCTAATACTATGGGGAGTGGATTAATAATGTAACAGTATCTGACATTGGTATAATCCTCACAGTTCTTGCAGCTAGCTTATACATTTATTTTCTTATTTCCTCATCAGGACAGCCCCTTGAAGAGGCAAGATAGGAGCCACTTTTAGCAATAGTTTGTCAGTTCAGTTTCCTCTGGGATAAGGCTGCAGCAGGTTGGGGAAGGAAGAAGGAAGAAGCAAAAGACTGAGGAGAGACCAAACCAAAGGGGAAGGGTGCAAAACAGAGCTGGACAGATACAGAGAACAGATTGGTGGTTGCCAGAGGTGGGGGTTGGGGGATGAAGGGGGTCAAAAGTTACAAACTCCCAGTTATAAAATAAATAAGTCCTGGGGATGTAAGGTACAGCATGATCACTATAGTCAATAATACTATATTGCATAATTAAGCGTTGCTAAGAAAGTAGATCTTTAAAGTTCTCATTATAAGTAAAAAATTGTGACTGTGTGGTGATGGATGTGAACCAGACTTATTGTGGTGATCATTAGCAATATATAAAACTATCAAACCATTATGTTATACACCCGAAACTGATATAATGTTATATGTTAATTTATATGTCACTCTTCTCCTGGGACCTGCTCTGCTCACATAAAATACTATTGCTATGTTTCAACAGTAAATCCCCTAGGACAGCACTCTCCCTTGAGAAGGAAAAACCATAAGAGATCCAGGTTCTCTGAAACATAGAAGGCATTACAGAAGCAAGAGAAACAATTCCACTGAGATTTACCATAAATAAAACAGTCGTAAGCAGAATAACTAAGTGTAGAGTTCAGGCTCTCACTGGACTGCCCTGAAGAAGTAAAAAACCCTTATTGAGGTTCAAGCTAGTTCATAGGTTTTAAATTGTTTTAGGGACACTAGCAATTCCAAGAAAGAGAAATCTAGGGCAATGCAAGAAGACAAGACCTATTTAAAATGGTACCAGCGAACTGGCGACTCCTCTAATAGCTACTTAGATTGTGCACCTACCACGCGGCGGGCCCATCATCTACTTACACATTTGTTCCTGACAACAACTCCATGCATTAAGAATTATTAGCTTCACTTTCAGTTTAGGATGCTGAGGCTCAGAAAGACTAGCATACAGCTAGAAGTTTCTGTGTGGAGATTCAAAACCAGGATTGTCCTGCTCCAAATCTGTGCCTTGTCCGATAAAGCTTTGGGATCAGTCCTACCTTATCCTTACACCAAATAGAAAAGAATAGGCTGGGCTGGCAAGCACAGAGATCCCACTTACGTACCTCTAATGCTGTCCTATTTACTCCCTCAGGGCATCTTAAATGGCCTTTTATAAGTAAAGAAAGCATGTTTACATACAAGGAAATCTAATTCATTTGAAATAAAGCATAGATTTTTAGCTTTAGTTTAATTTGTTTAGAACAATAGAGTCTTTTTAACTCTTTTGAACCTGACCCAGAGAATGAAAAGCTCTTTACGTCATGTCCTAGCACACACAGACACACATGTACGTAACCGAAGTTTCACAGAACAATATTCACTCCATGCTTGAGAGCACTTGAACATTTTAGATTCTAGTCTGGTGTTTTCTGTTGTTCATGGTCTTCTTTAATGGTTCTTCTTCTTATTATTGTGGTAAGAATACTTAACATGAGATCTACCCTCTTAACGAATGTTTAAGTGTGCAATACAGTGTTGTAAACTACAGGCACAGGTGGCTCAGCAGATCTCTAGAACTCATTCATCTCGAGTAACAAACTGCACCCACTCAGCATCTCCCTATTTCTCCCTCCCCTCAGCTCCTGGCCACCAGCAGAAGCTCTTGTGTGTCTGACTATTTTATATCTCCTGTAAGTGGCACTCTGTGGTGGAAAACAGTATAAAGACTCCTCAAAAATACAAAAAAGATCTTTTCTTTTTTTTAGTACAGTCATGATCCATTGTATTGATGTCAGGATCCATATATGTGTTTGAAATACATTAATTGCAAGGAAACTTGAATTGTTTTTTGCTTTAAATTACACACTATAGTAAAGGTAGTATTGAAGACACGGAAAGTAGGTAGAAAGAGAGCAAGGAGGGACAAAAGAGAAAGAGATTTAAAAAATTAATTATTGATGGCCTCTCAGTGGAAAATTAACAACCTTAGGCATTTTTAATTCTTGAAAAGAGGAAGAGATGCTACTTATAAATGTTGCTTATTTTTTTCCTATAGGTTGATTAAAGATAATGAAATACCTGATTTGCACCCTGATAGTTTGGGCGTCATCCGGCAACACAAAAGGCTGCGGGTTCGATTCCTGATCAGGGCACATGCTTGGGTTGCGGGTTCTTTCCCCAGTCAGGTCAACGTGTAGGAGAGGCAACAGATCCATGTTTCTCACATCAATGTTTCTCTCTCTTTCTCCACTCTCTAAAAATAAGTAAAACATTGTAAAAAGAAAAATACCAGATTTGCTTCACTAAGTCGACATTTTAAAGTCCAAAGGAAACTAAAACTCAAAGGTGAGTTCATCTTCTGCGTCTCCAATGATATTCATCAGCTCTTTTGCTAACTAGGGCAGTCTCTCTCTGTAGCAAATGCACCAAAGTGGATGGATATCATTGACCACTAGATGGCAATATAGAACAGCAGTAGCCCTTTCCTTAATCCTGTTTAAAATAGGTAGGTTGATTTATGCCGCAGAACAATTTAGAAATCCAGGGTTATCCAGTAATTCACATGAATTTAGCATGAAAATTTACTCAGGTTTCTGCTGGCATGTTTCTGCTGTTTCTTAGACCATCCCAGAATTTCAACTGTATTTTCTTGTTGATTGGCTGGCATTTAACATTAATAACATTCTTGGCTATTTCCTTGTGGCAGTACGGATGAACTGATGCTGTATAAGGTCAAAGCCATCATGTCTGTACTTATCAATAATCTGAAAATTCAGCATATGCCATTAAGCTTGTATTTCTTGATTCTTCCATGTAACATTTAAAAAATAACATGGATCCTTGTGCCATTTCTCACTGCTAACAATTTCTCTGTCTCTTAGTTGTTCTACATATCGTAAAGTCACTGGAAATATTTAATGGACATTTTAGTTCTTATTGTTTAACTGAAAACAACAGTTTTCTCAAATACACATTGGGGAGTCATTTCCCCCGAAAGAACTAATAGCTAGTAGTTGGAAATGTAAAATAAACAAAAATGTGTGCTTTTTGAAATATGGCAACAGTCTTTTGAAATAATTCTACGTATGATTTTTAAAATTCTCATCAAGTGCTCTGGCTGGTGTGGCTCAGTGGGCTTACCACTGGCCTGCAAACCAAAAAGTTGCCAGTTTGATTCCCAGTCAGGGCACATGCCTGGGTTGAAGGTCAGATCCCCAGTTGGGGGCGTGCAGGAGGTGACCAATCGATGTATCTCTTGTACATTGGTGTTTCTCTCTCTCTCTTTCTCCCTCCTCACTCTCTAAAAATAAATAAATATTTTTAAAAATTGTCATCAACTGATGCCTGTTCGTAAGACTTATATTTATCAATACTTGCAAGTCTTACTTATTTTTTTGATGTAGGTAAAGAGAAGATGTTTATGAATGATTGTCTCTTGCTACTTATTATACTTGTATATCATTTGAATTTTTATGAGTAAATACTTGTACAAACAGGGAAATGCAGACAACTGTAAATGAACAATAACGTAATTAAAAAAATAAAAATAAAAAATAAATAAAAGATGTTTTGTTTTAAAAAAGAATCTGTAATTATGCGGGAAAATGTGCATTTTAGTATGGCATAATCTAGAAAATTATTACTAACAGGTCAGTTGAATGCTCACACAATTTAAGTGCTGTGTAGGTTAATTTTGACTATAAATCGCTGATTTAGGAAATAATATTTCTTAATGTAAGTAGTTTCCACTATGTTCTTATCTATAATTCATTATCCTTCTTAAAGTGGAAAGAATATCAAGTTGTTCGTCATACTTATTGTAAAATAATTAGTGAGACAACTGGTAGTAGCACCTTTATTTGTTGAAAACAGCAAAATCGGTATATATCTAATGTTTTACTATTCTTGAAGCTGCACAGTAACCCACATCCATGTGGTGGTCTATAGGGTTAGAGTGTAAGAATCACTTTCACTTGCATTCGCTCATTTTATACTTTTAATAGGTGTATGGCACAGGTGGAGCATGTCAAGGTTCTAAGAGAAAAGGTTCTACATAAGGTCATACCTCTAATGAGTTATAGAGCCAGGGAAGGACAAACCATATGGTTCTGAGTCCCAACTATTTGCCTTTCATTTTTGGTGCTTGAAGACTGTGTCCACAAATGTTCCCTGCAGGTAAATGGGGAAGAGGAAGTCTTTTTGGCAGACATTTAAAGTATTGGGTGCTCCTTCTTGCTTTTTGTTTTTTCACCTACATGTGGGTAGTGAGCCAGAGAAGGAACAGGAGTGGTTCACAAGAGGCTGTGTGGGCCCATCATGCTCACACCCAATGTTGAATAGCTTCTTCCTGACAACTGTGGGTAGACTATACAGGTCCTAATGATGTTGAATCTTGATGCCATATTGGTGTGTGATACTGTCCATCACCTTTCAAACTGCAACCCCCTGAGGCATGGCCATGTGTTCATTCAATGGATAAGTATGTATCCGCCACCTCTGAAGTACCAGGGCTTGTGTCAGATGCTGCATATGCAGAGGCGAGCACAGCAGACAGACTCCCGGCCCACATGGAGTTTGAAGTCTAGCAGGGCAGACAGACACCGACAGAATAAGCACACAGACAAATATGTAATCACTAAATCCAGTGTAAGACAGGTATAAAGGCTATGTAACAGTCGATAACAAAGGGAGATGTAGAGAGAGAGATGTGTCAGGAAGTTTCTCTCAAGAAGCATTATTTAAGTTGAGTGAGTAGGGATTTGCCAGGGAGGATTGTAGCAATGTTCCAAGAAGGACCCTACCATACAAAGACCCTGAGATAGGAAAGTGCTTTGATTTACTTGTTGGAGGAGCTAAAGCTCCTGTGGCCCCAGTAGAGTGAGCAAAGAGAGGTGGTAAGAGACAGGACAGAGGTGCAGGCAGAGGCCCCAGCACTGGGACTTTGTAGTCCATACTAAGAATTTTGTCTTTTATCCTAACAGCAGTAGTAAGCCATTGATGAATTTTAAGTAAAAACCATGTGGAATCTTTATGTTTTTAAAAGAAGTTATCAATAGTTTTGATTGAGTAGAGTGGAGTAAGACTCCCAGTGGGACACCAGCTCCGGGGCACCTACTGTAGTCCAGGGACAGAGGGCCGCTGCAGTAGGGTGGTGGCAGAGAGGTGAAGGGAAAGAGAAACACCCAACTTCGGGTTACATAGCATGTAAGGAGTGAGCGAAAAGGACGCGGGGCTGTCATCTACTGAAATTTGGAAAACAAGGGGAGCGGGCCTGGTGACTGGATGGGGTGTGCTCAGGAATTCAGGGGTGCACTTATTAGGGATGAGAAGTGTGGGAGACGTTCAAGTGGAGATGCAAAGAAAGCATTTGGATTTAAGGGTTCATTGTTGAAAAGAGAGGATTAGGCTGGAGCCGTGGCTTTGGGAAAGGTCATCCTAGAAATGGTACTGAAATCCAATGAAACTGTTGAGACCACCTCAGGACAAAGGAAAAGAAAAAAGGCCCAGAACACAGCCCAGAGAAATTTCAACATTTAAAAGTAGGTAAAGGAGAAGGAATCAGTAAAAAAGCTTGAGAACGAAGCCCCAGAAAGGCAGGAGGAAAACCCGGAGAGCGTGGTGTCTGACCGGGCACAGAAGAGAAGAGGAAGTGGCCAAGGAGGCAAACGCGGCTAAGAGGCCAGTAAGATGAGGACCACACCCTGTGTCTTAGAAAAGCACTTGGCAGTAGTTCAAAGGGGAGAGCACAACATACTACAAATGCAATTTCAACTAGAAGTAGCTGGCATCCTCATTTACTTTCAAGGGTGAACTTTTACCCATATAGCTATAAAACTGGCCTTACTGGCACATTTGATTTTGGAGCACTCAAATATGGGCTTTCTATAATAGCCAGATTAGTAGAAGCTAATTGTATCACTTTCCCCCTAATATTTAGTTATGAAAAATTTCAAACATACAGAAAAGTTGAAAGAATTATGTCACGAATACCTGTGTATCTATACCTAGATTCTACAATTAACATCATGCTATACCTGCTTTACCACATATCAGTCCATCTAATCACCCCTCTATCCATCCAGCAATCCATTTTGGTTTTGGATGCATTTCAAAACCAGTTTAGACATAAGACCATTTTACACCTAAACACTCCAGCATCTACATCATCAACTAGAGTTCAATATCTGTTTATGGTTCTTTTTGTTTTGAGGTGAAAGTCAAAAAGAATGAAATGCCCGATCTTCAGTGTACCAATTCATGCCTTTTGACAAATGCATACCCTTATGCACCCATCCTATTAGGTTATAGAACATTACATCACCCCAGAAAGTTTGTCACCTCTGCTTTAACTTTGAGCAAGTGCAGCTAATGTAGGTGAGAAGTCCTGCTGCTGGACTCATGGTAAGAACATGGCAAGTGTTCATTCCTTTCTCCCTTCTGCCAGAGGACTCTACCACCGACTCACACAGATCCACCCACATTTTCACCAAGATAGAAATAGACATTGAATTCTTCCTAAAAGTGCTATTGTAAACATTTTACAATAAACCCTTTGCAGAGGAGGACAATGGTGTCCAGTGAACCAACCCCAACTCAGGAAATAATTCCTCAAGCAGAATCCTGTTCTGCTGGTGCTGAGCAAGCTTATGTCAAAGTCCTCTTATTTGTAAAGCTGGAACAATAACCATCTGTATCATAGAAGTACAAAATTAATTGGTATTTTAATATATTAACTGATATAGCCCTGGGAAAAAAAGGTAAAAAGATTTTAACATCAGATTGTGAACACTTAGATTAACCAGACTTATTTTTAGTTTGCCTCTTGGTGATCTATCCTCCTACATTGTTACGGAGGGGACTGGAGGGCACAGGCCTGAATCGGGGACGTTCTGTGTGGAGTGTTGCACCTGCTCAGATTTGGCACCAGAATCAGGACCAAAGTTTCTAATGTGGTATCCACAGTTCAAATGTCTACTGGTAACTCTGGAATTTAAGCAGATCATATACGAGAGTGAATTGTTGGATTGAAAAGAGGGCTTCTCAATAATTCACCCTAAGCCTGGTTTTAAGGAACCCAGAGACATAACTTGAGGTAGCAGCACCTTTCAAGATTTAATTAAAATTTGCTTGAGGCTTTTTCCCAATCTCTGTGAGAAGTCTAATGATCTCTCCAAATTTACATATTAATTTTTGAGATTTTACAGACTTATATTTACTTTTAGCTCCAAAATTCTGTTCTTGCTGAACTCACATCTCCCTTGGGGTCCATGTCCACTGTTGTCTTTCCTCTGGGCCAACCCAGACACGGAATTCGGCCTCTTTTCTTTGATTTCCCCCCAAACAATTTTCCCAAGCAAAGTGTTGTGGAATTCCATTTCTCTATCTTTAATCTCTCTCCCTTCTACTCTCTCAACTGTTGTAACCCCATTCCCAAATTCTTGTTGATGTTTAGATTCTGAATGGTTTAGCTGTGACTTCCTTGTATTTTCCATCCATGGCCAATAGCCTTACTTTCCATCCACAGTGGATAATCAAGGTATTTTTCTAAATAAGATAGTTCTCTTAAGAGTCACTTTGACCCTGGCTGGTATAGCTCAGTGGCTTGAGTGCAGGCCTGTGAACCAAAAGGTTGCCAGTTTGATTCCTAGTCAGGGCACATGCCTGGGTTGTGGGCCAGGTCCCCAGCTGGGGGCATGTGAAAGGAACCCAAGCAATGTTTCTCTCCCTCCCTTTTTCCCTCTCTTCCCCTGTCTCTAAAAATAAATAAGTAAATCTTTTTTAAAAAAAGTAGCTTTGCTGCAAATTAAAACAAATATATACACACACATGGAAACACAAAAACATATGCATGCATATAGGTATTATATAATACATTGAACTATATAAATAATTACATAAATATGGGTATAGTTAAATATTGTATACATATTATATATATGTATATACACATACATATATACCCTACTACAGAGATTCCTCTACATAATCTAAACTACTATGGGACTATGAACTCTAGCTCCTGCCTCATTTTGGGGGTTCTAATTCTCTTCTTTTTGTTTGGGCATTGATACAGAGTCTCCTCTGTGATGGAAATGGATCCCATCTAATTTGCATTGTTTAGTTTGGAAAATGGGAGACTGGAAATATTTGTCCAGTCATTCATTTATGCAACCACACATTCACTCAACATACAGTAATCGAGCACCCACAATAGATGGCCACATTGAATCCCATGGAAGAGAAAAAAGTGGGTAAATAAGGGAGGGGTTCTTATCTTTAGAAAATTAAAAATCCAGCTGGACATATGCACTTAACATGCGAAACAAAAATCCTCAAATGCACAATTCTCATCAGAACAGCAAACTAGAGCAGAAAGCTAAAGCCTTGCAGTGTACACCAAGGCTGCTGTTTCAGCAGAATGAGCAGCAGGAAAAAAACCACCGTGGTCAAAAGAAACTGCTGGCTTATGGATTTTTTTAAATTACAATTTGCATGCTCTTCTAACAGTGTTAGTTCTGCTTAGATGGCAGAGTGGCTTTCATGAAAATATGAGCTCAGCCTTGTCTTATGCCTGTTTAAAAAAAGAGGTCATGTAAAATGACTGTAGTGACTACACCAGGCTAGTTGAAAACCACAGTGTCTTTCAGATGAGACAAAAAAAACCACACACTGGAAATTTTTTGCCTGTTAAAAACCCCTTGAAGTTGTCTCAGAAACATACATATAGGCAATTTCCTCTTTTCTCTTTAGGAGTGTCCTCAAGGGAAACAGCTTTACAAAACTGCAATGTTAGACCAGTAGAACAGTTTAGGAGCCTGGGTTAATTTCAAATTGAGCAGCAAATGCTCCCTGAGTATTAAAGTAGTGTGGTCAGGAAGACCTGCGCTTGTCAGTATCTGGCTAAATTGCACATGTCTTGAAAAGAAGTTGTTTCGATTCCCCCAGGTCTACACAAACTCCTAAGTCATGAGCACTGGGAATCCCGATCTGCTAAAACACTGGCTATGCTTTGGGCTGTTGCTTTCTGCCAGTTTGGTTTTAGATTGTGGCAAAAGGGGAAGATGCAAAACTGAGAAGACAAAATAATAAGAGAAGTATTTTTAGCCTCTCTAACATGGTTATACTTGGAATTGGGGACTTAATCCTTATGTAGCTCTTCCAAATCTCTTCATACAGTTCTGCAATTTATGACTGAAATCTACACTGAATATTCTGATTATTTAAAACATTTTAAACCACTTTGGAGCAGAAATTAGCAATGACTGAACACATTTGTAAAAACTCATGTCATACATACATTGTTAGAATGTCTACATAAAAGCTGAGAACTTCATCAGTGTTCATTTGACATCACGTAAGGGCAGAAAACAGAAAGACTTTCTATCTTATATGTTGATAAACATGATTTATATGTGGTATTAATGGGTTTTTTAGTCCACAAATCAAATGTATACTTAATGTACCCAGGAGGAATTTATATATGAATTTCATGAAGAATAGCAAGTATTAAGATGATGACAGGATAATATTTGTGTATGCAAAGGAGAGATAGAACCACCTGTTTCTCGGTGGTAGTAAAATATGATAAATGACTTTTTTCCATAGGGCCTGAAATATACAGTGGTGCAGGGACAGTCATCTCCCTTCATTCACAGAGGACATGTTCCAAACCCCCATGGATGCCTGAAACTTTGGATAGTACCGAACCCAATATACACAGCTTTTTCCTGCACATACATACCTACAATAAAACTTAATTTATAAATTAGGCACAGAAAGAAATTAGCAATGATAATAAAATAGAACAATTATAACAATACTGTAATAAAAGTTATGTGAATGCTGTCTTGCCTCTCAAAATATTTTATTGTACTATATTCGCCTTTCCAATTAAAGGAAGCACTTCAGCTTCTCATTGGCATATCTAAACTGACGGCATCACTAGTCTTGCACTTTGGGCTACTTTTAGATAAAATAAAGGTTACCTAGACACACGCTCTGTGATATAGTGACAGTCAATCTGATAACCAAGACAGCTACTAAGTGAGTAACAGTGAGGAGTGTACCCAACACAGAGATGAAGGACATTGGGATGGAGTCACCACCTGGCCTGTGTGACACTCACTGATTTCATCATCATCCTCAGCATGGCACATAATTTAAAACTTTTGAATTGTTTATTTCTGGAATTTTCCATTTATTTTCAAACTGCAGTTGACTGTTTTTCCTTGCATCCTTCTGTGAAAAAATTAAAGATAAGTTATTTGTTAGAGGAAATGCTAATTGTCTTAATTTGAAAACATTTAGCAAGATGAACCTGGCATGCTGGATGTGAACCTAAAGAATGATGCCGGTCTCATAAGTGCGCAGCACTTAGTTTGCATACTTCCCACACCATGGAAGCACTGGCCATTCCTGGGAGGTCCTGACTTCTCACATAATGCTCCATTTTATTCTTTTACTTATTTACACTGCTTAATGAAGTCAGGCAAACACATGATGTACTCTAACTTGAAAATCCTTTAAGTTGATACTTCAAGTTCTATAAATTATACCCAGATTTAGTATTAATTCTCTAAGTTTGCCCGAATGCTAGAAAAGTACTCTCCTTGTATTAAAGAGATGGTACTATAAACAAGTGGGGAAAGGAGAGACTATCTACAAATGATGTTAAAAGTATCAGAGGTGACTATCTCAGGGCCCTTGGACATTCAGATGACATGTATTTCTTGATATTTTAAATAATGCTTGAATTTTAATAAGACCATGAATTGTTTATATAACTAGAAAGTTATTCCCATTGTAAAAATTACAGTATTCAAAAAATTGGCTTTCTATATGTAAG
>VMDR010010044.1:0-31827 GCA_007922815.1 Macrotus californicus | reverse complement strand
GATCTAGGATAAAAACGTTCAGAATATCTTTCTTCATAAAATTCTGCTTTTCCCATAAAACAAACACATTTAAGCAGGCTTAAATGGTGAATATAATTTCCATCTTGTAGGCAAGAAAGGGGATTTTTTGCCCTTATAATAACATAGAGAAGATGAACATAAAATGTGATACAGTTTTAAAAGTCCAGGAACATGTGAGACAAAGAACACTTAGTGAATTAGAGAGAAAACACAGGCCTTCACTCTCAACTGTTTAAGTACAAGGATAGTTGCTATTATGTTACTTTCCTCGGAAAATCTTGGGCAAATATAAACACAAGCAAGCTATTATGTACTTTGAAATGCACTAAAGAGGACACCTATTTTATTTCTATTCAATATATTTCTCAATTTAGACGACTTCCATGGGATTTCTCTCTTTATTTGAAGATGCCACATTTGTAGAAAGAAAGCTAGCACACTTGTCTTCCCCTAACTGATTTCCCTCTCTCTTAATGCACATATGCTAGACTTTAGATTACAGCCACGTATAGGAAAGAGGAGGTGTTGCTTATTGAAGATAATTTTTATCCTAGATCAGCAAACGTGATTTGCTACCTATTCAACTCACTTAATCCATTTTCCCCACTCTGGAAAAAGTAAGCATGCAGAACGTTCTCCAGGTGGCTAGAACTGCACGGTCAAACGTGTGGAAGGAGGGCTGAGTCATGTGGTCACTATCCATGGTGCTGAAAGCAGTACTCAGCATAGTGAAATTGGAGGCTGCTGTTGGAAAAGACTTTCAGGAAAACTGACTCTAAGAATAGGGGAGGGAATGGAAACAAAGACTTCCAACCTCCAAAGTAAAGGAATAAAACTAAATCATCAATGTCACTATATCTGAATTCACAGTTGTTTCTTTTAAACCCCTACAACTTTCGGTTATCTTAGGCCTCTATGCAATGTATCCCATTATTTTCAAATAGACACGTGGATTTTGTTTCTTCAAGTGTCTTCTTATTTCACTTACAGGAAGGGAAATATTCTACCACTATCCATCCAACTTTTACAACTCCTCCTGTTACATTTGAAAAAATCACAATTTTCCAACAACATTGAACCTCAACTTCAATCATGATAACACTTTTCATTGACTCATAGCATATTTCATAACCTCATTCTCAAAGTAAGAAACATCACCAAACAGTTCCATATTAAAAGGCCCAGAGCTCAGGTTAGCAGAATTACCCCTGGAGGATGATCTGGTTCCTTCCTCTTGTTGGACCTATAGATTAATATAGTGTTCTCATCACTAACAATGCAAATATCTACACCAGAGCTTTCTGGAGGAAAAAAAAAAACCCAACAACTTGAAATCCTAATATATTGCTCAATTGTTGTAGGAAGTCTAAAAATTATTAAAATGGGTAAGAAGGTGTCTTTAAACTAGGATGAAAAGAAAGTCTGTGTATCAAATGTGCAAAATGTGTTTGTGCCTGACTACCATTACATAGACTTCCAGCAACTCTGCAATCTGTGTGAATTATAGAAAGGGGGCAATAATTTTTTCCTTCCAACCACCCAGGATTTCTCCCTCAATCCCACCCCACCCATTCTGCACATTATTGCAGAATGTGAGGGTGGAGGGAGAAAGAGAGATAGAAAGATGGAGAGATAGATAGATAGATAGGTAGGTAGGTAGGTAGATAGGTAGATAGATAGATAAATAGAGAGACTTTACTTCCTGCTCTGGCTCTGGGGCACTGCTTCCCATGTGTGATGACTAAACTGAGAACTATGGTGGGCCAGTCCCTAGGCCTCAATCAGTGTCTTACTCCCCCAACTAGGTCTTGACCCTTGCCACACCCAGTCTCCCAGTGCTACTGAAGACTGATATGAGTTTCTTACTTTCTTTTACCCAGACAACACCTCTGAGCACAAAGATTCCCTTTGCAGCATTATTGCAGATCTGGGGAAAGGACTCCAAGGGAGGTATTTAGAGGCAAATATCATGATCTCAACTGGGCAGAAAAATCACAGCATCCTGTGAGATGAGCCCTGGCTACCAGAAAGACATTAAAAACCCTGTTCTTTTATATTTTCCTAGAGAAACACCTACTACTAAATCCAGGTCAGACTTTGATTAAAAAAAAACACCATAACAAACCATCAAAATGTGTTTCTTCTGTTAAAGAAACCATCAAAATAATTCCAGTGTAAATGATTTAAAACAGCATCACATTCAAAAGCTATTTGATTTTAATAGCATATTTTAATGAAAAAGCAGCATACTTTGCCAATAAAACATTGAAATCATCTCTTCAATGAAAGACAATCAAACAACACCAAAAATAATACATTACCATAGTAAATAAACCATCTATTAACAAAAACAAGAAACCAGGTCATATACAGAACTCAAGACTTCAGAGATCCTCAAGTGGAACAGCAATACAGCAAAATTTGTAAGAATATATCTATATGTGCATCATTTTGAATGAAATATTTACAATAGATAAGGTACCAGTCACCGTGTACCTAAATTTTTTGTTCCAAAGGAATTCTACCAAATAATGTGAATTTACAAGCAGTGCACTGTCTTTCTTATAGTTCAAATTAGTTTTTCTACAAACAAACCTCTAAAAGGAAAAACCGAAGGAATCCTGTAAATGTTAAAATGTAGTCAACAAAGCAATTGAAAACTAGAAGACTGAAATACCTTGGTGAAATCTTAGAATCTGGAAGAACAAACACCAAGTGGCAAATGCATCTAAAGCCAGAAAACGATGCATTATAGTCATGCTTCCAACTGCTTCACTTCTCTTCCATTAGAGGGGTGTGTGTGTGTGTGTGTGTGTGTGTGTGTGTGTGTAAAAGGGTGAGAGCGGGTGTGTATCAGGGACAATGTGGGAATCCCCATTAAATATGTAACAAAGTAAACAATATTTTGGACAGTGAATCAGGTCTACACGATTAAGACATCCATTACTGAGTGTCGACTCACAAATCAGAACACTACCAGTAAAAACAAAGAAAAAAGTCTTCATTCAAAGTGGGAATATACAGATGGGCCAAAAGAAACACAGGGTAAGAGGAAAGCTGCAAAAATTCAGTAAACTCATCAAACATAACATTTTTAACTTCACTAGTCATACATTTCCCCCGTTTTTTAATCACTAAAGAAGTTTAATTAATTAGAATGTGCACAAATTAAGTTTCTAGAGAGATAAATTAATAATTTACAGAGGGTTGTTCGGCAATAATCTAATAATAGTTTTTAAGATCAGTGAACACGGCAAGCGAAACTCCTTTCTTAAGCATTAACACTTCAGAGAAGGAAGAAGGGGGTAAGAACCACAATAAAAATATATATATATAATATACAGTGTAAATGCAGAAAATCTGCCATCTTCTTTTAAAATTCAAAATACTTTAGAGATGTCTCTATCACATTAAGCATCAACTCTAGTTTAAAGTTTCAGTCCTGAATCAATTTCTATTTCTGAAAAATAGCTGCAAAGTGTACTTTTAAGCTTGAACAAGGGTGATGTCTTTAGGAATAAAAACAAATCTTACTTGATCATTCTGGGGGCCTTTCAAATGTCTCGTTTGCCTTCCTGCTAACAGCCAACGCCACACTTCTTCTGAAGAAGCAGAGGTGCCTTTTCCGGGCTGGGGTGCGGTTAATAGGGACAACTTTCCTAGGACTTGACAAATCCCTTCTTTTATTTTTCTTTCCTTGGAGAAGTCGTTTCATGTTCTCATTGGGTTTGGGGCTCATTTCCTCACTCTTTCGCTCATCAATCCCCGCTTTCTCTGGATTCACATTTACTGGAATTATTTCTGGTCGCCAAAAGTGGAAAGAAAAGAGGCAGGAAAAAGAGGGGGGCGGAGAGGGGATGAGGAGGGGGTTGTCCCTGGAGAGGCCAAAGGTCTCCTAAATGCCCGCGGAATATTTCATTCTTTTCTGTTTCTGCCTTTGGTTGCAGAACCAGACGCGCACCACGTTTTTCTTAAGGTCCAGCTTCTCGGCGATGGCCGCAATCTTCTCCGAGGAGGGCCGAGGCTGGATGGCGAAGTAGGCTTCCAGCGAGCGTTTCTCCGGCGCCGCGATGGACGTGCGCTTGCGCTTCTTTTCCGCGCCGTTGAAGAGCTCTGGCTTGGTGAGCTTCTCGCGGTGGGACTTCTCGGCCTCCTCGAGCCAGGCTTGCAAGATAGGTTTGAGCGCGATCATATTGTTGTGCGACAGTGTAAGGGACTCGAACCTGCAGATGGTGCTCTGGCTAAGCGAGCCCACGCCGGGGATCTTGAGGTTGGCCAGCGCGGAGCCCACATCCGCCTGGGTCACTCCCAGCTTGATGCGTCGCTGCTTGAAGCGCTCGGCGAATGCCTCCAGGTCCCGGGGGTCGGCGTCCACGTCGCTCATGCAGCCCATGTGTGAGGGCAGCCCGTGCGCGTGGGCCATGCTGAGCGCTGCCTGGTGCATGGGGTTCATGGTAGCCATGTGCGGCGCGTGAGCTGGCGTGGATACCACGGCACCGTCGGGGCCCGCCATGGCACCCAGGGCCAGCCCGGGACTCAGGTGCTCCAGCAGCTCTCCCTCAAGCGCCTGATGCGGCTGATGGTGGTGGTGGTGGTGGTGATGGTGGTGGTGGTGCGTTCCCGCGAGCGCCGATGGGTGCGAGATGGGCACCGACGACGAGGAGGCAGCTGACGTGCACGGGATGGTGTTCATAGTGTGGTAGGTGGCGTCCGGCTTGAAGGGGCTGTGGTGGGGCGGGTGGTGGTGATGGCTCTTGCTCTGGGAGACGATGTCCACGGCCGCCAGAGCCTCGGCGCGGGCCAGCAGACTCTCATCCAGCCCGCCGAATATATTGCTCTGCAATTGCAAGTAAAAGGCACACATTACGCTCAGCAGGGAATTGTGCGCGCTCTCTCCGCAAGCCCTGGCCCTTCGCTCCACGCCGTTGCCGCGCCTACCACATTCCCAGAACGTTAAAATAATAATAATTAATAGTACTAATAATAATCCTGAAAATAACAGGTGCGGAGGAGCCACCCAGAGAAACCGAGAGTGTACGAGGAGGAAGAAAGTGAGCAAACAACACAACGCGCACAGGCAGCATCCCAGGCCATAAAATTAATATGAAAGGAAAGACCCGCTGAATACATAAGAGAGAGGGGGGGAAATTGGTTGGAGGTGTGGGGTGATTTGCTGTGCAGACATGAAAAAAACATCAAGCAGATAAAGGGGGCTGTCAAAATGTGCCTTTAAGCGGTGATTATGCAGAAATACGCACCGGTGGG
Organism: Macrotus californicus; assembly: GCA_007922815.1. Taxonomy (NCBI): domain Eukaryota; kingdom Metazoa; phylum Chordata; class Mammalia; order Chiroptera; family Phyllostomidae; genus Macrotus; species Macrotus californicus. The sequence continues at coordinate 26,541 of VMDR010010044.1, read as the reverse complement.
GTTGGAAGACACGCTCTTCGCATCGCCTCGGAGCCCCCGCCGCTGCCACCGCTGCTACCACTGCTACTGGAGCTGCTGCTCCGGCCTCCACCGCCCCCACCACCGCTGCCGCCGCCGCCAGCGTTGTTGGAGCTGCTCGGAGAGCTGGCCGGGGGCGCTGCGGGAGCGGAGGAGCCTGGCGAGGCGCTGTGCAGGGCAGAGTACTTGGGCTCCACGTGCAGGCTGCCGCCGTGCGGCATGCTGAACGCCTGCTTGCTGTTCAGGGACATCATCATCATCTTCCCAACACTCCTGGGCGCTTGTCCGAAAGCGCACGCACCGAGCCCGGCGGCCGGGACCCTCCGGAGAAGTGCTGGTCGAGAGCGGCAGCTGGGAAGGGCTGTGAAAAGTTGCGCTCAACCACTGCCGCTCTGAGCTCCGCGCGCTTTGTGCCGGCTGCGCGTTCCTCCGCTGTCTCCGGCGTCGGTCTGGGAGGATGCTGCGCTCGGCTTGGCGCTGGCTGCAGACTTGGGCGCCCGAAACTGCCCCCGCGCCTCGCGGCCGCCGAGTTATACTCCCCTCTCCCCGCGCCTGCCCCCACACCCCCTCCCGCCTGCCCTCCCTCCCTCCCTCCCGCGTGCCTCCGCCCGCCCCTGCCAGGAAGCGTCGGTCTCTCCAGCTCGGATTCTAGCGTCTCCCCTTTTCCTTTTTGCTCCCTCCTGTCTCGGGCCCTTTCGGGTCTCCAGATACGTGCTTCTCGCCCCCCCGCTGCGCCCTCCACCTTCCCTTTCTGCCCCCACCTGCACTCAGATGCCAACGCCCTTTCCCCGAAGCCCTCACTTACCTTAGTGCTCCCACTCCACCCCACCCCACTGACAACGTCTACACTCCACTCGTGGGGCAGTTCCTACTTTGGAGCCGGCCTCCAGCCCCTCCAGCTTCTTTCGCCTCGTCCCCGCCTCGGTGGAAAAAGAAACTCCTAAATAAAGTTGCGGGCCAAGGCAACCTCCGGTAAGGTTTTCCCAACGTCTAGGAACGCCTATTACCTGGCTGCCTCCCCCCACCCCCTGTTTACCGCTGAGTTCCAGGCCTCTGCCCCCACTCGTCCCGTCCCGCCCCACCCCACGGCTCAGGTGACCCCGATCCCAGGCTCCCCGCCGCAGCGGTGGACGCGGATGCCGACGCCGACCAGGTTTTTCCGAGCTGCTCTGCGTTGCGGTCAGGTGCGCGCAGCGGTTGGTGATCTGCTCTGCGCCCCCTCGGCCCGGCGGGTGCCTGGTGCGGAAGAGACATGGGGTCGACAGGGCTGCAGGGCTTTCTCTCACTCGGTTTCTCGAAGCTCTCAGCGGATTGGACAGCCGCGGAGCTGGCCCGGGTCGCCTGTGCGCATGCGACTCCCCCCCCCTCCCCACACACACCGCCCCCTGTCCCCTGGCACTCCCTCAGCACCACCAGACACACACTCCTCTCCACCCTCTTTTCTCTTCATCTGCATCTTTCTCCTTCTCCCTGCATCCACTTCAGTGTGAGTTGGGTGTTGGACAGATCCACGGACAAACCCCGCTACTGGATTTATTATTCTTCATTAGCCACAGTGGAAGGAGGAAGGGGCAACTGACAGGAGAGGCAGGGCCGGAGATCACAGAGCGCATGTGCTACTGAACACTCCCCACCCCATACACACACGCCCTGGGGTTGGCACAAGCCCCACTTATCTTCGTTCCCACAGCCACTCGGCGCAGAGATAGCCTATTTTTAGCCAATACTTTGCTCGCACTTTTGTTCCAGTGGGGACCACTTTTCTGAGAAGTGGACACACACAGTTTCAGTTGTAAAAGAAGGAGATAACCTCTCCTACACACACACACACACACACACACACACACACACACACACACACACACACAGAGCCTTCCTCTCCTCCCTGCTCCGGTGTCATCTACTTCCCTCGGTGTTGGGGGCCGCCGTCGCCTTTCCAAAGTGGGGAATGAACGGGGTGCAGGCGAGGGTGAGAAGGCCCCGAGACCCATACGCTGGAGCCCGCTGGTGGCCCCACCCGGACGGGGGTAGCTGGGAGCAGGTGCAGACACACGGTGCCTGGGGAAGGCGAGCAGGTGCGAGAGCAGGCGGCAGGCCTGAGCGGCGCTGGCGCGCGCTGGGACAAAACAAAGTGGGAAGGAGCATGGCAAAGGAGGGCCCTCGAGTGGTCAGCACCCGGAAGCCCCAAAGCGGCAGCAAGAAGGGGCCGCTGGTTCACCCCTGACCTCAGCGAGGACAGACGGCAGGTTCAAGTTGGGAGCGTAGTCCTCGCGAAGACGCCAGAGTACTGGGAGGACCTCAGCAAACTGCGTGCGACGGGCTCTGTCCATGGTCCCTAACACCCAGGCGCTTTCCTGCGCTTCTCCGGGGCTGCCCTTCTGTGGAAGAGCAAGTAAATAGTAGCCGAAGGGGATTCCTGCCAGTAGTGTTCCCGAGCTGAGTCGAGAAGCCTGGACACGGGAGTGGAGAGAGGGTGTTGACATGAATAAATGTGGCTTGGGCCAGACGGTTCAAGTAAATGCTTAGGTGTTTAATTTCTGTATCAACAACAGCCAGGGTAATTTTCAAGGAAATAAAAAAATGACATGGTACAGCTCTCACTGTCTCCAGCTTCAAGAAACGAAATAAATCAAAGTTAAAAGCTTGAGTATCATTTAATTATAGTGCGAATAGCGCTTTGAAAGAAGTAGAGCAACAGCTCTAAACAAATTATGACTGGGCCAGGAAGGAATTATTAGATTGAAATTTCATTTAGGCTCGGGAGACACCGCGCTTCACTGTGTAATCTGCTATGCCTCATCTGATTTGTATGCTTAATTCAGCTTGACGAATTTATTAGTTTTCATAATAGTGAAAAAATTGAGCAGCACTATGGGCTAATGCATTGTGTGTACTATAAATTGTGTGTCATCGTGGAAAGGCTGAAGTCTATAGAAATCTTTTATTAATGCCGGCATCGGAGAAAGGGTTTCCGTGCAGGCCCTGGAGAGGTTCACACCAAACCTCACTGTTGCTGTGTCTCACTGGTCCATTAACATATCATCATACTAATTAGACTACTTCATCAGTGATATAATTTCAAACTTCAAATTATGTTCTAATTAACAAGGGTTGTCCAATTTGCTTAATCTTCAAAAGGCTTTGGATGGTCTAATTAGTATAAACTGTTGAGCATCTCTAAAACCTAATAAAATCCATTAAAAGATTTTGGGTATGTTTTTTCTATCAGTTCTGTGTAAGGGCCACAGGGGTAATGAGAGTGGCAGGATGACAGTAACTGGAAGACAAATGTCTCCATCGACCTAAATTCCCCAGATTATAATGCTGAGTGAACCACAGGAGAAACTCTGGGTATCACACTCCTACAGAGTTTGTGTATGTGTTTAAATAAAGGCTTAAGAATAACAAAGAGACTCAACACCAAAAAAAAAAAATCCAATTTTAAAAAATGGACAAAAGACCAGAATAGGCACTTCTCCAAAAAGGATACAGATATGACCAATAAGGCATATGAAAAGATGCACAACATCATTAAATCACCAGAGAAATGTAAATTAAAACCACAATGAGATATCTCTTCACACCTGTCAGAATCACTATCATCAATAAATCGACAAACAACAAGTGTTGGAGAGAGTGTGGAGGAAAGGGAACCCTCATGCACTGTTGGTGGGAATGCAGATTGGAGTAGTTATTGTGGGAAGCAGTATGGAGTTTCCTCAAAAATTAAGTATGGTAGTGCCTTATGACTCAGGGATTCCACATCTGGGACTATATCTGAAGAAACCTGAAACATTGGTTTGAAAGAATATTCACACCCCCAAGTTTATTGCAGTGCTATTTACAATAGCTAAGAGTGGGAAGCAGCCCAAGTGCCCACCAGTAGATGAGTGGATAAAAAAAAAAACTGTGGTACATTTACACAATGGAATACTACTTGGCCATAAAAAAGGAAGAACTCTTAACTTTGTGGGACAGCATGGATGGACCTGGAGAGTATTGCGCTAAGTGAAATGAGCTTATTAGAGAAAGATAAGTACCATATGATTTCACTTATGGATGGAATCTAATGAACAAAATAAACTTAGAAACAAAATAGAAAAAGACTCATAGATACAGAGAACAGACTCACCCCTGTTAGAGGGGCAGGGGTTGGGGGCTGGGTGAAAAAGGTAAAGGGATTAAACAAAAAAAAAAAAGACCTTTAAAAAAAGAGTATTAAGGAGAAAAACCACATGGGGAAAAAATTCTTCTCTTTCATTAGGTGCCTAATTAGATGTAAAGTGAAAAGCAACCCTGAGGAGTTTCCCAAACATTATTGTGGCAACGGTCTGCTGAACTTGGATTGCAAAACCAAATATTTGGGGATGTTTTGAATCTCTCCCCGTCCCCTCCTCCTTTATTGAGCTTAATCACTTGCAATGGTTGTTTTAATGTATGTTGTCACCTGGGAGTATTGAGAAACGCATATCGTTAATATGAATTAATCTTGATTTTAATAGCAACTGACAACTGATCTCCAAAATGCTAAATACTTGTCACCACTTCACATGGTAAATAAGGTTGTATAATAAATTCATGAAATAAAGAGGGCACTGTTAAAATAGCTGAAAAAAAAAAACAACCTTGTTTGATGTGGAGTTTATTGACTGAAACTACTTTAAGCAGGACAACTTCCAAGAGAATATTTTCCTGATGGCTAAAATCTATATGGCCTCAAATTAATTTCATTATAACTTTTCAAAAGCTCGCAGGTATTTCTCAATGATATCTCTAATTCCAGTCAGGAAAAAAGAAACCCTTTATGCTAACAATCACACTGACATGAAATTAATCTGTAGTTATAGAGCAGTTCAAGAATGCATTCCCTTTCCCTAGAAAACATACGTATTTTTTAAAAAGTCCCAGAGTTAGATATCCCCTTTTCTCAGTTAAAGTGAAAAAGAACAGCAGTAATTGGGTTGCCTTAGTGGGAAAATGCAATTCTTCATCACCACGACTTGCAGTCTTCCAACAGCTCCTTTCAGGATTGTCCAGAATACGAACGTCTTTGCGGTGATATCATTAAAACCTATTTCGGATTTGCCCACAGGCATTGCCGTAAAGTGCTCCAGCAAGTGTGGACGCTGCTCCCGGAGGAAGAGAGACGCCCCCTCCTGCCCCTCCCCACAGTGGAGGCCATCAAAAGAATTGGAAAGTTGGGAATAAAGCCACGGGCTGGAAGTTAATGGCCCAATATCCAAAATCAGCTGCATATGACCTCAACGTACACTTATGCCCGAGCACCTGTCCGCATGGGCGACTCTGCACACCTACAGACCTACCTAATCCACAGAAAACAAAGAAGTGACTTTTAAAAGCAGAAAAATAAAAAAATGGATCAACTGTGTCACCATACGGAGGAGGGCCTTTCTTCTTGCCAAGCCTCTTTGTTTCACAATAGCTTCTGTCCCATCCGCTGCCAGATGCGGACAGATGTGACCAGCTTCCCTCCAGGCGGGTGAGGAGTTGCTAGAGCTTCCGCCCAAACTCCCTGCAGCAGGATCCCTGCTGCAGGCGCCCCCTCACTCCGAAGTCTGGGGGCCTACAGCCATCCCGAAGGGAGAAATCACTGTCTTGTCCCCTCCCCTGTGTCTGAGTCCTAATTTACTATTAAAATCTTAAGCAGTGCATTCATATTTTACCGGACCTAATGTGTTTTATTAAATTTTAATCCAGTAAGGGCAGTGTGATTTCTTTGTATTTCAAACACAATTGAGTTGGACTGCAAGGAAGATTTCTTAAAGGACAGATCTGACCCTATTCATGCACCATTTCATCTCTGGTAGACAGGGCTTGGGGGAGGGAAGAGGTAGATCCCCACCTCAACAGCCCCCCCTCAGCTCATCTCCTCAAGAATTCTTAACCAAATCATACCCTCTGAGCTCTCTCTGGACTTGTAGCTTGGGGTGAAGGGTAGGGGGTGATCATACTCCTCCATGGCCTCACCTGTTCCAGGGAAGGGGGAAAAAGAAGGGAATTATCCCCCAAATTGAGACTTCTGGGAACGCTCAGAGCTGGCCACAGAGGGAAGTGCAGGGAAGGAGAGGTCTCCTGGGTTTCTTAGGGCCTGTGATAGGGGCTACATTCCAGGAGTGACGGGTGTGCGTCGTGCTCAAACATCTTTCCTCTTCCAAGCAGTCCACCAGTGCTTCTGTGCTTGTCTTTAATTTTCCCTCTCCACTGGCTCTCTCTGAGCCCCAAGTCTCCCCTTCGCCCAGAGATGCCAAGCACCGTCTTTGCCCAATGGCAGTCTCCTTTCGGTGCCTTCCTGGCTAACTCTCCCTCTCAACCTCCCAATGCAAGCAGCGTCTCCGGAGTCTCCGGAAACCTCGTCGTCTGGCAGTTCCCAGGCCCTTCTGGATCGAAATTCGGGCTTGAAATCTTCATCCCTCCTACCAAGACCAGGCGGGCCTAACCGAGGGGAACAAAAGCAGTGGCTGTTGGCGCTCTGGAGGGCACGCTTTGGGGACAGGGATAGACTTGCGCCAGGGCCAGGGTCCTGTAATCGCCGAATGAGCCACGTGGCTCTCTCCAGATAATTCTGGACTGAGGAAAGTGGGCAGGCAGGGGACAAGAGCTGAGCGAAGTCACGGTAGAAAAGAAAGCAACGGTTCCCTCTTTTGCAGACGGAGGAAAAGGAGCAGAGTTCAATTTCAAATAAAGCAGACTGGGAGGAGGGGACGCAGGACGCAGCCAGCCCAGGCCCGCTGGATGCCCGCGGGGCTCCTAGACGCCTTCACGATCCCCCCTGGTGGCTTTGCTGTAGCTATGTGTGGCGAGGAGCCCGCACGCGGGGCACAGCTGATTGGACCCACTGGAGTCGACCAACCTTGGGAGCAAACACAGAAGGCGCCAAGAAATTAAAATCTGCCACAGGGAAGGACTCAGTCCTCGGTACCCAACTCCGCAAGCCCCAGAGCGCGGGATTGGTGGAGGGGGCGGGGAGCAGATTCACACACTGACGCAATGGGCACAGTCACAGACACGCGCGCACACCCACGCACGCTGGTACACATGTGCTAACACTCATGCACACTCACTCGGAGGCACACCTGCTCCCCACCATCGCTCCGCGAGCCGCTTTGGAGGACGAGGACAGACCTCACCGTTCCATCCACAAGCAGCTACCCCTGTGTTTACCTGCCCCGACGAAACTGTTACTTTTCGTGGCAGTAAACTTTCCTGGTCAGTGTGTTTACCTCTTCCCAAAGTTAAGTCCAGTCACGACATCAAAAGTAAGGCATTGGAACAATCAATGGAGACTGCAATCCATGGCGCCTCGCGCTTCCTGGAACTAAAATAAATGCAAGAAATCGAAACTTAATTACTTGAAAGAAATCCAGAAATCCCTCTGCATAATGCATCCAGTCCTTTTCAGTAGCGTTTGTGTTCAGGGCAGTGTTTGTTAACTCCATCTTTGGGCTAAGATCTGGCTCCCTGCCTGGGCTCGTTGGGAGTCGCATCCCCACCTCGGCCGCGAGTTTTGCCCCGCTCTAGGCTCCCCCCCTCCCACTGCCCACCGCTGATGGAGTAACATTTCTTTTCAAAAGTCGCCAACTGTGACAGCACAAAACTCCCTGGGGTCAAGTGTTGCGTGTAGGTAAAAAAATAAAAAATCTCACCGGCTGTCTTCTTTTAGCTCACTAGGACTATTATTATTTGAATTATTTGAGTGGGTGTGAGTTGCTTAGTACTAGATCTGACACCAGGCCCCTCAGTAAGTGCAAGCCAGGACCATTTCTCTGAAGGAATGGTGCACCATCAAAAAGCACCATTCTGCTGGTGATAGAAAATTGATTGAAAGGTGGACTTTTCCCTCTTCTCTCCAAGGAAGTTCTTTCTGCCCCCAAGCATCATTATCTTCCTAAGGCGCAGTACTAGACTATTTGTTCTGCCTACACTGTTCTTCACGGTATTTAGCTGGACCACAAACTCTGGACACTAGTTTCTTCCTCTGATACCTGTTCCTTTCTAACTCACACCTTTGGTTTCTCATTGATTAAGAATCTTCATATCTATAAAGTGCCAAGAGACCTTCATCTGGCACCGCTAAGTAAAACAGATGCTCTGCAGTCAGCTTAGAGATGCTGGTTAAGATCAAATAACTTGTGTATATATCGTGATTCTGACGTTGGGTACTTCTGGGAGGTTAGAAATTTGGTGAGGGCTAGTGGCGTGGCCAGTGAATTTGCAGAACACCATAGTCCCTGAATCTATTAGCATAATCAGGGTCACTCCGGAAAGACAAGCTTACTCCTAGACACCTTATAGAAATCTGAAGTAATGTTATGAAAGAATGAAAAATACATTGGGGAACAGCTTGGCAACTGAAGTACATTTTGATTTAACTTACATTAACAGAAATGTAATGTAAAAGTGAAAGGATCTAACAAAACCATTAATAATTAAAAAATAATTACAGATAGTCTATCCTTACTATTCATAACCACTCAACACTTTAGACAAAGAAAACGGAATATTCTTAATGGAAATGAGATGTGAGCAGACTGCTAATGAGAAATTAACCAAGAGCTGAGCGTTGGTGAGAGGAGAGGGTTCCCGTGTCTCCTCCACCTGCATGTTTTAATTCTCTCTGAGTTAGTTTGGACCTTACTCTTTCAGCAGCATATACATCGAGTGTCAAGAGTTTATATGACAGAAATCTCTTGAGCAATAACAATACAGACCTTATTGAATTCTGAAGATCGGGGGCACCAGATGGCTTGTCTATTAACCATCCTCACTGACAAATATTTATAGGTGCCTAGGAGATTCATGCCTCTGTAATAGATTTTGGTTGGACAATCCCTTCCCACAAGGGTTTCACAAAACAATGACCCTCTAAAGACAGTGGTTTGTTCCCTTTCCCTATTTGTGGTTGTTAAAAAAAAGATTAATCATTCTTTATGGATTCAATGTCAACTGTTTTTCCATACTCCTCACCAAAGGAGCTTCATCTCAGTATAAAAAAAGTATAAGGGTATTTTTCTGTTACCTAAATTGTATTTATTTTCTTTCCACTATGTATTTTTCAGTGTTCAAAGTCATTAGAGAAGTATTCTATACACAATCACGCAGTAAACCTTTAAGCATATACTCGACTTTTACAGGGATGTTGGAAGGAAGACACAGCAACTCCATTCTGATTTTCACTGCAGTCTTCTTGATTTTGTTTTGGAGACACATGGAGCTGCCCCTAGAGTGCTCTGCGGGTGTTGGGAAGCACTGGGAGGAAATCAAAACAGCCTGGTGGAAAGCAAACTTCACTGCCTCTTTTCAGAAAGAAAGGGAGATCTTACAAAAGGAGAGATCTGCAGACAAACAACTGGAATTCAATGAAGTCATGGCTGAGGCATCTGCTGGGAAGCCACCAGGAAGTGGAGACCTCCAGCCTATGTCAAATCTTGTGCATCTAAGGAATGTGAAGCCTCCTTCCTTCCTTCCCCACCCCTAGATGAATTAGGAACAAAACACCATGACTTTTGTAGGAAACAACAGCAATGAAAAATAAGAAAAAATGCTAGTAGATTGACTGCAAAGCTTATAAATGCTTTTCAGCTGTACAAATATGAGTTGCATGCAAAAAATATGTTAGATTCCTTGTAGGTATCCACTCAATTTTTTTTTAATTCAGCAGAAGGACAACAATGACAACAAACTCACTCTAAACCTTTATTCTTTCTTGAAATTTTACATATGGCCTATGCTTTGCCTGTAAATCTCATCTATACAGAGGTGTGCATATCAACCATCGAATTAGAATATTTGTACCCCAATATATGTTATCATCTCCCTCTTTCTTTCTCTCTTTTATATGCATAGACAGATCATCCAGACAGTACAAGTGCAGCTAACATGTGCTGTGGAAGATGTTACAGCTTTATGCCTCAACTAGTTTTTCCTAATATGCATCTGCTGTTAAACTGAGCAAGCATCATGACTAGCATGCTTTATTTCAAAGCATTAAGATCTCTCTTCTTCAAAACAGAAATTCTATACTTTGTGATGCCATGTGCTCATGGTACTTCTTTGCCTTTCAAGGCAAGGCTGAAGTAGGCATGATCGACATTGGGCTTATCTGGAATATTTATTTCTCCTTTTTTATAGGACTGAATTATTTTTTTGCTGAATTAATTTTTTAATTTCAAATTTTTAAATTACAAAATATCTCAGGCTTATAAAAACTACACACATACACACACAGTCAGAACATCAAAAATGCAGACTAACACAATAACACATGTGTCTCTCAGCGGATGAATGGTAAAGGTGGAATGGAATGTACACAATGGAATATTATTCAGCTGTTAAAAAGGAAACCTTCCCATTTGCAACAATATGGATGGACCCTGAGAGCACCATGCTAAGTTAAATAAGCCAGACAAAGATGAATACTATGTGATCTCATCTATATATGAACTCTAAAATAGCTGGAGAACAGGAATTCTGTATTAATGATTTCTTTTTATTCTATATCTTTGGTGTTTTGACATCTTGAGGCCTTCATTGGGGAGAGCCTGCCCATCCTAGAATCAGCTAGTTCCAAGACATAGAAAACAACTTGCCTGGGAATGCTGTTTCCATGTGCACCCCAAGCAACCCAGAGCCCCCAGGCCCAGCAACCTCCTTTATGGACCTCTCACACTCAGGGCCACTCACCACTGCCCCAGTCACCCCAGAGCCAGGGGCCAAACAACCAGGACCAGTCCTTGTGCCCCAGAAAAGGCTGCAATCATTCCAACAAGCCTATCTTAAGCCTTCTTTTCTGCCTCATCCTTGTTTTTCCTGTGAAAACCACAATAAAGGTTTTTGCCTACAACCCTCCTTACCTTTTCTATCTCCTGATTGACCCTGGGGCCTCCTCAGCCACCAGGTGGCCCCCATGGCGAGGTGTGCCCCCTGCCCTTGGGAATGGAGAATCAAGTTATCATTTCAGTGGCAGTGGTGCCCTGACTTGTTGGTCTCACCATCCTTGAATAGTAATAAACTTTTGTTTTATTAAAAGATTTTATTTATTTATTTTTAGACAGAGGGGAAGGGAAGGGAACCATCAATATGTAGTTACCTCTCACATGCCCCTTACTGGTGACCTGGCCCAAAACCCAGGCACCTGCTCTGACTGGGAATTGAACCGGCGAACGTTTTGTTCGCAGGCCCATGCTCAGTCCACTGAGAAACACCAGCCAGGGCTAAACTTTTACTTTAAAACAGACTCCTTCACTCATTATTTTCATTCAGAACTGTCAGTGGGGCTTGCATTGTCTGGCATTTTTCAGTCATCCGGGCCAATGTTCCCTCCTCCATTCCTGTGGTTAATTAAGAACTGATCATAATGGTTCTCTCCTGCTCTGCTGGGGGAAATTTTAGATGTAGGGCACCTGACTCCAGCTGAGGTTCACTTTCTCTGCAGTGGAGATGGGAAGCCGGAAGCGGTGCCCTGCTGTGCCGCCTTCCACCGGAAACTCCATCCCTTGACTATGGATCAGGTCATTACTGACTGGGTGAAGAAGGTGCTGGTGCGCTAAGCAGGGAGTGGCCCATTCCAGGGAGGTGTGATGAAGAGTCACTGTGACATGGACAAGCTGATGGGTGTCTGTCCTTGGTTCTGCGGACCACCCTGACTAGCGGGTTTCAGAGCCAGGTAGGGAAAGAACCGGCGGGAAAATATCCTTTGCCTTTGTCTTATGCAAACAGAATGCATTATGCAATGCTTGGGCCTATTTTGCCAGCTGAAGTCCACTCACCGTTTTTTTGGTGAGGCAGGTTCTCCGGATACAATGGAACCAGTCCCACAGTGCACGGCCTCACACAGACCTGTGTTCAGTGGTGCTCTCATCAGCCGGGGAGTTTTGAGCAGGTGTGTTGGTGAGAGGCTGAGTCGTTTTCTTTCTCTTTTTGTCTCCCCTCCTCTTCCTCCTTCTCCTTCCTCTTTCAAATCCACGCTCTCCCTTTATGTACACCTCCTCTCAAGACTTTTAAACACATCAAGTGTTCTGTCAGTTTAATCTTCTTGACAAAACTTCTGTTGGAATGTCTGACGTGCTTCAGGCTGAACTAGTTGACAGCCATCTTCCTAGTACCTCCTTCACCATCATCCTAGGGATTCCCTTTGAGGTTCAACCCTGTTTCCTAGAATCTACATCTTCTCTCCAGGGTGACACCCCATGCTTCCTGAAAGAGAGTGTGATGAGGCAGATGTTTTGAAAACCACCAGGCCTAAGAATGTCTCTACGCTATTCTTGTACTTAAATGGTTATTTGATCAGCTGTAGATGACCAGGTTGGAATAATTTTCCCTGAGCATTCTGAAGAGATTGTCCTCTTCTACTATTTGGTGTTTCTTTTGAAAAGTTCAAGACAATTCTCAGTCCTGATTTTTGCAGGAGTCCTGTTTGTTTGTAGTTGTTTTCATCTCTGGAAGTTTATAGGGTAGCATATTTTTGTTTATTTTGCTGAGCATTTTTCAATCTTGAAATTCATAACTTTTATCCTGGAAAATGTTCTTGCATTATTCCATTGAAGCTCTATGGGTTTTTTTCTCCCATATTCCTGTCTTCTGAAATACCTGTTGTTTTAATATTGGACCATCTGGATCACTTCTCTGATTTACTATTTCTCTATTATTTTTCTTTTTGTCTTTTGGTTCTTTTGTGATGTTTTCATAAATTTTATATTTCAACCCTTCTGTTTAGTTTTTTCATTTCTCCTATCATTAAAAACAATCCTAACAGATCTTTTTATTCTCTAAATTAAAGGAAAAAATCTTTTTCTTTTTTTCATGAATACTATCTTTTTAGTTATATCTCTGAGTTCTGTTTAGTGATCTCTTGTACTACCAAACATTTCATCTCAATTTCTTTATCCCTCAAAGTCTGTTTCCTCCAAAGTTTTATTTTTAATATGACTGTGCCCCTTGTGTGAGATACTGTTCAGTTAACTGGGTAAAAAGTTGATTGGAAGAGGGTGGAGGAATTTTTTAAAAAGTTGATTGGCAGCTCCATGCACCTGAGTTTGCCTTTAGTGCTTCGGATTCCTATTTGGGTGACCTGGTTGGGCTCTTTCCTCAGCGATGAAATTAGTGGAAGTTGTTTTGTTGTCGTATTTCCTCACCTGGTTGATTCCCAGAGAGGACTCTCTCACACAGAAGCTGGTCCCTTGGGTAACACCCAAAAGGCTGGAATGGTGGACAGATGCTCCACTTCTCCTCCTCCTCAGGGAGAAGCCAGAATTTGGGTCTTTTCCCCGCTTAGTCTGTGCCCACTTGGGGAAAGGCTGACGGCCAGGGAGTGTTTGTGGATCGAAATCATAATCTTTGTTCTCAGTGGCTCCCAACCTGTGCACTTCCCTCCAACACTCAGGCAAGACAGAGCCAGACCCTCAGGCAGCCCCTTCAGATGTTAGAAGGCTGGCTCACGGGCCAGTCCTCCTGATTCTGGGGTGCTGTAGTCGGGGAGAGATTATGGTGAGCTGGTGCCACGCATTTCTCTGCTTGCTCTGAAGCAGCTGGACTCCTGCTTGATTGGAGTGCAGGAGCCTCTCAGCTGGCCTCTGACTTTTTTCCAGAGGGAATTGATCCACGTATTGTTGTTGAATTGGTGTGTCCATGTGGGAAGGAAGAAGGCTGGGCTTTCTATTCCACCATCTTTCTGACATTAGCCCAAATCTGTTCCTTGTTGTGTAAGGAGACAAGTCACGTTGGCTTAGAGCCCACACTAATGACCTAATTCCAACTTAATTACCTCTCTGAAGACCCTATCTGTCATGTTCTGAGGTGCTGAGGTTACGATTTCACCGTGTGCATGTTGAGGGGACATGCGGAATTCAGCCAATAACAATGCTACAATGTGATGGAACCTGATGCTAAGTGGAGGATTTCATACAGAAAGGGTTACATGTTGTATGAGTCTGTTGTGGAGGCACAGTAGGTCGGTTGCTGCCAGAGGCTGGGAGGGAATCATGGGGAGGGACTAGTCAATGAGTATAGAGACTCCTTTGCGGTGAGCACAATGTTTTGAAACTCCATAGGGGTGACAATTGCACAACATTGTGAAACAACTAAATGCCACTCAGTTGTGCACTTTAAAATGGTTAATTTTATGTTATGTGAATTTCACGCACTTAAATGAATTTGTGAATTTGATGGTATGTAAAAGGGTATATTTGTGTGTTTATGTGACTATAAACATAAAGTAACATGGCAAAAGAATAACAAACAGTAAGGAACATGGATGTTCCTTCACCTTTTCTGTAGCTTTAAAGTTTTTCAAGTAAAAATTTAGAAAAACTGAGAAAAGAGTGTTTTTAAAGCCATTCTCATCATTTTCAGCTATCACTTCTAGAGGGAGAGGGTGCTGGCTTATCAACATAGAAAATAGTAAGTCAATTCTTAAAAAAGCAAGTAGAAGCGAATGATTAAAGAAAAACACAGGTATATTCTGCAGACTTTCTTTCTCATTAAACTTTCCCTAGTAGAATGCAAAGGCTGTTAGTGCTAATGCCCTAGCTTCATACAATGAGAGTATCTCTCAATATAATGTTTCCTGGACCATGGTACATGGGAAACATTTACAGTTACATCAAGCTAAAAACAAGATTTTAAATGAAATAATGCATAGAAAGAGCATTCCAAATAATAATAAAAGAGTGTGTGTCTCAGATATAGCTGGTGCTGAGAGGTTATCATCACATCACACTGAACGTGACTCACTCCTTGCTGTTGTGTTTGTCCTGAGCTGATTTCCTCGGGGCCTTCTACATTTTGGCCAAAGCCAAGGTTAATGTTCTACAGGGAGTCTTCCAAGAGTTGAGGAAGTGAAGAAAATCTTGGAGAAGGAGGTAGTGAAAGAGAAATTGGACCTCGCACCAAACAACTGTTGACAATTTGCAGTCAACAGGAAGCAATGTTTTAAGTGTTTCGTATCCTAACATGATGGTTTGCTGCTGACACATCTGCCTTTTATTGATTTTAGCTGCATTTCAGGAAATTGGTTGAGAGTTCTGGCTTGATGTATATAATACAACCATTCCCATTTCAAATAATTAGATGTAGAGTCCCGAGCCACAGTTTTACATGCAGCTGATTTTTAGGAATGGACAACTGACACGAAGCAGTAGATACCGAACTGAGAAAATGTTAGTGTGGCTAACACATGGACATGGCAAAAAACCTGAAGACGGTAGGCAAATGCTTGATATTTGAGACACATCTAGATTACTAAGACTTCCTTTGCCATCTTTTACTCTTCCCTTGTTCTTTAGAACAAAATGCCTCACCACAAATAACTTTAATCATGGCTTGTCCTACACTCGTCCTTTCTTCCATCCATCCACCCATCCGTCTGTCTTTGAAGTAAGTCAACATGCTCGCTGTTGAGAATCCAAGACCCTCTGCCCACTTCTTTATAGCTTGATTTTTCTTCTTACACTCTTGTCTGTTTCAACCCTTCCTGTTTAATAAACATTATTAGTGTGTCCATACGCCTTGGGAACCAGTTACACAGAAAGGAATAATAGTAGTTTTGTTGCCATCAAACAACTCATGGTCTATGGCAGTGTTATTAAAATGTGGTCCCTGAATTCATATTGGCCCTTGATGAGAAAAAGACCTTGGAATATACTGTGAATCAACACCACTAAGCTTTAGTTCAACTGAAATTTCTTTCAGAGCAAGACTTTCTCAGTAAAGGAAGGAATGTGTTCAATCACTTTCTGGTACAAATTTCTTATCTCAATGCAAACTGTCACCACTGCTCTGAGTACTAGTCTAGAGTCTGCTTGGAAAGTAGATTTTATGACAAATGTCAAATCCAATTGGGAAGGTCTAGCTGCATGGTGTGCTGAGTTGAAACGCTCCATCCAGGCTCAGAAGTAGAAAACACTGAGATTGATTACTTATGTCCGCCATGGGCTCAGCAGTAGAGAATGGTGGCATGGTGCAGTAATTTACTGATAGTTACCTACTTTATATCAGATCCTTAACATATGTCACCTTTTATTCCTGCTTTCACTCTGGTTCCACCTTGTGACCACCTGTCTGATTCAACTTTTGTATGAGCACCACTCTTGGTAATTCACTCAGCCTTGGCCTTGCCTGTGACTTCCTGCAGTGGGCTACTGTTCAAGGTAGCCTGGTTCTCTGGTCTCTGCCCTTAACCCTGGCTCTGAATCTGGCATATTTTTATCCTCTTATCTCATTGGTTTCTCCTGGCCCCCATTGACTAGTCTAGCTCACATGCTCAGTCATGTTTACAGCCATTTCTATAGATACCTTGATCTCTTTGCTCCCTAACCTTTCCCATATGAAACTACCCATTTTCTCCACTTCTGCCTACAGACTGCTGATATCACTGGAGATAGTAAGGAGAATGGACTAGGTTTCTCTTTAAATTATAATTTACTATATATTTATGCTATCTATTGATAATATATTACATGTTATATATTATAATACATATAATTAATGTAATATATTATCTATTACATGTATATATATCTTTAATAGCTTGGCATCCAAAATCCCCTCCAACCTCCTTCTGGTGTGCCTTCCTAGTCTACTGCACTGTGTGAAGCTGAAAGTTACATTTCCCAGACCCTCTTAGAGTTCAAGTACTGGCTGTGAATGAGAGGCAGAGGTGGATCATTTATTCTCTACTGGTGTGAATCTAAGGGGAGTGGTTCTTCCTTAGAGTCAGCAGTTGTGGGCCACTAAGGTGGTGGGTTTCTGAACTTTACTGCTCCACATGTGCCCTCCTCATTCCCCTCCTTCCAGGTGGGGAGGAGCTCACAGCTTTCCTGGCAGGCTGGTTCTGCACTGTGGTTCCAGGAGTGACTCCGGGAAGTTCAGCCTAGAGTCTGCTACTTCAGCCTTTCCAAAGATTTGTAGGCATCCACTTGTATTAAATCTCTTTCTGCCTAAAATAGATGGAGTAGTCCCCATTACTTGCAGCTAACCCTGACTGATATTCCAGCCTTAACATTATTTTCTCTGCTGCTCTGTATCCTTTTCACTCATCTTTAATTCACTCTCCATCTCATCCCCTACAGAATTTATTGCAAACATTCTCCACTTCTGCCATCATGACTTTGAGCAAATAACCTCACCTCACAGTTTACTAAGAAAATAATGGACTATCACACATTCCCTTAAGTTTTCTACCACTTAGCTATGTTTTCCTGTATTTTCACCCCACATCTCCTCCTTCGATTCCATAAGGGTGAACCTCTTCTTTCAAGTTCATCCTTTAATGTGCTCATGATTTATTACCCTCTTACCTTCTTCAAAACCTTGGCCTATCAATTTACCCTTTTGTCTTCAAATTTTCCTCTCCAGTCTATCTCTTCCTACCCTACAAATATATTCAAGATGCTTTGGCCATAAAATTTAAAATAAACAAAAACTTTCTTTAAATATCTTTCCTCCAATATCTTTTCCTTTCACCATCAAATTTCAGAAACAGTAGTTGCGTTTTTACTGCTTCTACATTCTCATCGCCCAACCACTAAGCTCTGGAAAGATTACTTCTATCCTCAACTCTCTACAGATGGTGTCCCTCTCAGGATACAATTGACCTTTTAGTTTACATATTTGGCGGTTCTTTTTCCAAAAGCATGGGCTTCAGACTTGGAATTTTGTGTTGGCTCTGTAAGTTATTGATTCCAATTCTCCTTTTTCCCCTCTGAAAATGTGGGTAATTGTAGCATACTCTTCCCCCAGATTACTGAGTGGATGAAATGGCATATTGTATGTAAATGGCTTAGTATATTTTTGTATGTAATGAGCCTTAATAAATATTTGATGATAATGCAACAATATCAGTGGTAAGCTCTGAAGCAATTCTCTCATTCTTGAAATGGATTGGCTAAAAGCAATCTGACAGTCTTTAGTAAAAATGACCATATAAATACCCTCTGGCCCACCAAGTCCACTGCTGGGTTGTACTTCAAAGAAGTCTTTCTACAGATCCAAAAGGTTATATATTTAAAAATGTTCCTATTAGTGTTGTTTAGAATGACAGAGAGGTAGAGGCAACAGAAAGAAGCAATGACTCTTATGGGAATATAGAAAGAACTTAAAAATTGAGTGAAAATTAAGCCATGTCTGTAATATAGTGTCATTTATATATACATGAGCAAAAAATAGCTGTGTATTTTTTTCAAAGAGATAACTATATCTAAGGATATAGTCAATTCATTCGAGTAAGTTCCACTGGCTGGTAGGAATGTAATTGGGAAATAAATTCATGAGGACATATCAAGAGCCTTAAAAGAGTTCACTTCTTCCCATGAATTTTACTTACAGGAATGTCTCTTAAGGAAACGATAAAAAATGTACACAAAGATGAAAGGGAGTTGTTTATAAGAGTGAAAACAGGAGACATCTAAATGTCCAATGACAGAGAAATAGTTTAATGAACTGTTGTACAATCATATTATTAAATAGTATTCAGCCACTATAATCATGCTTTCAGAGAATTTTTAATGACATGGGAAAATATGCTATTCATGAAAAATCAAACATAATACAAAACAACAACTCTTTTTGTTCAAAGAAGTATATAGATAACAGAAAACAGTGATAAAAAGTATTTCATTTGAAGTGTTGCATTGTGAGAGATTTTAATTTTCCAAGTTGTCTACGATGAGCTTTTATTCCTTGTATCACCAGAATTATATGTGTGTATAAACTCAGGTATAGTTATAGATAAAAGTTTTCCAGGTTGCATACTTTTTCATATAAGATTCATTGCATCTCTTATTTAAATGCAATAACTTAGTGATCCATTAGCTGAACTGTCGGCTGAACTCATTCACTGTCACTAGCTGCAGAGAATATTTATACATTGGAAATGTTACATAATTGACTTGAGAAGGATATATTTTTGCCATCTAAATTTTATGGCACATTTCTGAAATGGGGAAAATCTCACAGGCTCATAGAGAGGAGGCGGTCTTAACTATCACACACTTAGCTGGGGAGCCCACACAGGGATCCTCAAAACATGGCCTAAATCATTTCAACTGTCGTCCACATTGCTTCTCTTTGCCTGGTGATGAACCAAGATGTTCTCCAGGGAGCTATGAGACAGGACAAGAAGGGGTATATTATCAGACTCCTTATTTTCACCATTTCCAATACTTTAGTAGGAAAAAGTATGTCTACTTGATGAGTTTAAGTGGGGAAAATGCTTTATTAAGAAAGTTAAAACAGCACCTCTATTCTCAGAAGCAGGATCCATTATATTGTCTACCTTGGATTTCCTAGATGATATATATTTGCAGACCATTTGTAAACTAGTTGGTGTTATTTTTACTTGAAAAGATAGCACACAGTGATGACTGGATCTATGCTGAAGATGGTGGGGTAACTTCAATCTTTGATCACGTTATTAGCTGCAAACACATGCCGAAGTTCAATAAACTTTAAGAAAACCCCATAGCTGCATGATGAGGAAGGAAGATCTGTGGCCCCACCCTACGTACTAGTTAGTGACAGGGAGGGAGCAAAGCAGCTACCTATAGGTGCCCAGGAGGTCAGCTACTGGTTCTTTGATTAGAAAATTGCCTTCAATTACCCACATATCACATCATACCACATCACATCACATCTCAGGGCAAACGTTCAAGTGCAAACTGGGGTTATTATGTAGACTTAAACAACTAATGAATATTTTGCCAGTGAACCATACACATAAGGTTGGTTGGTTACTGGTTTTAATCTAAAGCAGGAGTAACATGATTTATATTTTTCTCTTTTTTGTCTCTTACTATCCTTTACTTAATCATTCACTACAAGTTACTAGTCTAAGTTCAAATATTTCTTCAGTTGGAACTCATCATGGAAGAACCTGAAGGCCTAGGAATTCTTATCCCTCCTATCACTACTTAGAACCGAATGGTCACAGGGAATCTCTGGTGAAAAGAAAATGCAGGGCTGACTAATTCTATTGCAAAAATGAATTTGTAATGAAACTTGGTGAGTTAACACAAATGGTTTCCTTAAGTTATCAGTTTAATTGTCTAAATTATTAGTTCTACATGGTCTTTCCACCAGTCATTTTATATTGATTCTAGAAACACAACTATTCAATTGGAAACCAAATATGTTAAGATAAAATATAAAATAAAATTTAGGCACTGGTGAAATTTAATTTCATTATTACACATTGAACATAATGGTGAACTGAGTTTCTTGATTCATCTCAACTATTTCCCAAACAAGGCTTTACTGAGTGCTGACACCGTACTAGGCTCTGTGTGTGGCTAGCTTGAGAAAATAAGTTTATTTCTCAACACTGTGAAGGTAACCTGCTATGTTCAGGGTTGGGGGATGGATTTCTAAAGAATTTCTCAGGGCTACATATGGAGACACAAGAAAAGAAGGGTATTTTCTCCTTTACTGGGTACTTGCTAAGCTGCAGAATGTTTAGGCCCCAATCGAAAGCTGTGGTGAGGGAGATTTTGGAAAAGCTTTCTGATGGTGGTTGTGGTACTTGAACATAAAGATCAGTGACTATTCTTATCTGGCAGCTTCAGAAGGTGGGATGCTTGTTGGAGGGGCCCACAGGGGTAGTTTGTGAGAGAATATTGATGATATGTCTGAATCTAACATCTTACAATTCTCTAAAATACTCCATTGGGTGGTCCTTTGCTCCCATTGCAACAACAACAAAAATTACAAACATGAAAATTTGAAAATATTGGAGCACTATGGAGGTAATATTTGGAAGAACGAAAACTCTGGATAAGAAGGTGGCCCTTCCTGGCTGAGCTACCATTTTACTGAGGAGGAACCTAAGGCCCAGAGGTGCCAACTAACCTGCTCCAAGTCTCGCAGTGAGTGAACTGCGAAACCGGCCAGTTGAGCTACAGAGTTGGCTTGTAACACCTCTAGCTAATGAGCAGTCCACAGGGAAACACTAGCACATGACCAGAACGAGCTTGCCCCTGAAGGCCAGAGGTCAGGACCCTCAGGGTTTGAAACAGCCTAACCAAGCTCCCTCTTCCAGCCAAAACTCCTTGGCTCTATCATTGATATTGCACTAATCAAGGCTGTGGACTTAGCCTTGTCTAGCTGTAGCTCAGAACCCATTTTCCTTGATCAAATTTCATTTATTTTTCAGTTTTCATGAAAAGCCACTTCTTGGAAATCTGTTGTTTCTTGAGTTGGATTTTAAGACAATCCAGTCGACGGTGTATACCACGCCTGCAATCTTACAGGCAGGCGTGGGTCAGCTACTTAGAGCTTGTCAAGCCTCTAAATTTCTTTTTGTTTTAATTACTTTATTGTTGTCCAGTACAGTTGTCTGCATTCTCCCCTGCCCCCAACACCCTCTCCCTCCAGCCAATCCCACCTCCCTCCCCCACTCCCACCGTCCCCCTTGGTTATGTCCATGTGTCCTTTATTGTGTTTCCTGGAAACCCTTCCCCGCACTGTTCCCTCCCCCCTCCCCTGTGTCTATTGTTAGATTGTTCATAATTTCAATGTCTCTGGTTCTATTTTGTTTTCCTTTTTCTTTTGTTGATTATGTTCCAGTTATAGGTGAGATCATGTGGTATTTCTCTCTCACCACCTGGCTTATTTCACTTAGCATGATGCTCTCTAGTTCCATCCATGCTGTTGCAAAGGGTAGGATCTCCTTCTTTCTCTCTGCTGCATAGAATTCCATTGTGTAAATGTACCACAGTTTTTTGATCCACTCAGTGACTGATGGGCACCTAGGTTGCTTCCAGCACTTGGCTATTGTACATTGTGCTGCTATGAACATTGGGGTGCATAGGTTCTTTTGGATTGGTGTTTCAGAAGCTCCTAAATTTCTTATAGCCATTGGCCCAGATCAACCAGACCTGGGAATTTTGTAAAGATGCAGCCTCTGCTTCTACTAGCAACATTTGTTGTGTTTATGTTTCTAAGAAAATGACAACTATATAATTACTTCTTGCTCAAATTACAGAGCTAATGTCCTTACTAGTTAGTGTGTATTGTTTAGGTTATCAAAGACCCAGATACAAATGGTCATTTTTGAGAAGCTTTTAATGTTTTATATTTCTCAATAATTTTATAGAAGAAAAATGGTATCACTGAGATGTACAGGTTGCAAATAACTATAGATATGAATGCCAGCTTGACCTTTTTAATTGTTTTAAGAAGAGAAAAAGCAGATGAAAGAAAAATTTTAAATTAACCATTAATGATAGCATAAATGTAGTGAATTTTTACTCGAGGTTCCAATGTTGGATTAGTATTTTATGTACCATCATTTGAACTGAAATATATTGTCTGAGACACATGAAGAATTTAGGCATTAAAAAATGTGTTCTAGTAGAAGTTCAATCAGACAAAGCCTAGGACAGAGACTATTTCCAGGGTCCATTTTACCAATACACTTAAACATATTCAGCAATACCTTTATGTTCTTATTTATGTCTCCCTGAAAGTTAGTTTGGCTTTTAAACAGGTGCTGTATTTTACAGTATTAAAATGTAAATAAATAAAATATAAATGGAAAATACTAGTGCTGTATTTTACAGTATTATTTTGAACAGAAATAATTCGGAAAACAAGTACGATAGCATCAGAATAGTAATGTAAAGAAACACATTTTCCCTTAAATCTCACTTCTTTTTGTGCGCGAATGAAGCCTCCAAGTAGACCGCTTAGGTGTTGTGAAACCACTGAGTGAATGAAGCTTTATCACAGTAAACACACACACAAGGAGAGTTTGATGCCAGCTGGCACTAGACGTTTAGGTGCAAGTTTAAAATTTCCTTCCCCTTCCAGATAGGATGTTAGAAAATCCCAGGTGGTGAATTCATTTTAATTTTGCTTGTTTTCCCGTCTTCACTCCTCTGGCAACTTGAGGCTCTTGCCAAATAACTGTCCCTGCCATTTGGCCCCGCTGTTTTCTGGCAACACAAAAAGGGAGTGGAAACTGCCGGAGGTGCTCTTCCTGAGACCAAACACGCGGGGTTGCAGCCGCTGGCAGCTTCCGATTACTCTCCGCTGACGAAGGCCTTCAAAGAGGTTACAGGGGCTGCACACTGCGCTCACTGCAGACTCCCCTATAAAGCCATTTTCAGGAAGCAAATGGCCTGTATACCTCATTAAAAGAACTGTCTGGATCCTCTGCCTGTTCTCATTCTTTCTCCTGATCATTCCATTCCCTCTGTTTCCCAGTCACCCCCCCAGCCCCCACCGCCATTCCCTATTACCCTCCTTACAACCAGCTCTCAAGACAGGCTCTGACACAGTCATTCCCATTAAGGTGTAATTGACTTACCGCTGCATCTGGTAGGCATCAAGAGTCACCTTTTAAGGGGAAATCCACATTTTGATAGAGTTCCTTAAAATGAATCTCTAGCTGCAGAATGTCCAACATTAGCAAGGAGAAAATGGAGAAGTGGAGAAGTGGCCCTGAAATCATATATGCAAATTGATGCTTACTCTACCTCGTTGTTAGGGTGGGCGAGACAAAAATAAGCTCAGCTCCTTAGGTTTGTTTCGTAAAAACAAGCAGAGAGTTGACCTACTGTCAGTTGGTTTTAAGCCTGTGGACACGCAGTACGTAAAATTGAGGACAATGTTGAAGTATTGTCTTAACACGCTTGCCAAAGAAGGTATGTTTATGTGGGAGAGGGTTATAAGGGGACTAAATGGTAATGGAAAAATAAATAAAGATTAAATAAAATATATTTAAAGTATCTAAGTGTCTCATGCATATAAGATTTATGATACCACTTACAAAAGGAAATATTTATTTAAATGTTACCCCTGTTGGCTTTACTCATTCAATTATTCTTTGCCATTTTAATGCCTCAAACAACAGAACTGAGAAAAAAGAGGTTTTAAAATGTTGAAAAAAATAGGAGGAATATACTGGAATTCTTTGTTAAAAAAAGTGCTTTTGCTCTTGTGCAACTTGAAATGGCAGCAGTTAGTTTCTTAGGGGGACATAATCACTTGCACAAGGAGAAAGCATATCATTTTAGATCAAATCAGCATTTGATTTGATCAGCAAATTCCTAATTTGAAGAAAGAAAAATAGCTTCAGGGCCTGGGCGGGCCAGAGTAGTGAACCTCGCATGTAAAATGTGAGGCTTTGATTAGGAATTTAAATAATTATTAGCTTATGCCACGTGATGCTTCTCCTTTTTTCCTCTCTCGCTCTACATCTGCAGGGTATTTTATACAATTTAACTATGGGGAAGAGAGAAAGCGAGGCACGGGGCCCTGGTCCTCGCTCACCTCTTGTTAACTCCAAATGCCTTGCTTACATGCAGGTACCTGTGATCAGAAGGTAAGAAAAGTCATAGGTGTCAGCTGTAGACAGAATACAGTAACATTTTGAAGATTCTAAGATATCGTGTTTCTGGTTCCTTCTTTCTAAAATGACAACTAATTGTGCATTCAAAAACTAAACATGGATATATTTCATTTTAGGTAATTGTGCTTGCATGAGAAAATTACTATTGGGATTGTACAGCCTTTTTTCCCAGACTTTTTATTTATGGAATTAATTTTAATCAAGTAATTCTTATTCCTCTACAGTGATATAAAGCAATGCTATGGTCTCCATTTCTTAGGAAGAGAAAATCAGAGTATATTTTGTCTCAACATTTTTTGAAAACCAAAACATTGAAATGTGATGGTGTGACTTTTCTGATGTCAGAAATATATTCTTTACTTAAATTCGAAGAAACTCTGCCTAGCTATGGAGACATACAATGTAATGCAGGAAATTTGGGTGATTATTCAGAAAAATTCAACACGTCCCTTCAGTCTGTTTCCTTTCCTGAGAGTCTAAACACCTCAGGTGCACAACTGACTGCGTGTGTCAATTGATGAGATGGATTGGAGGGTTAGAAAGCCATTTTACATGGGGTGTGGCTTTCTCCGTGTATCTAAGGACTCAGTTGTCCAGCCAGACCTCCCAGCTCAGCTCATTAACACCTGAAGGAATTGTGTTTGCTCAGTTCTTCACTGAGACGACAAATGGGTTAAATGACTGCACCCCTATGGATGAGCGGTCATCTGAACAAAGAAGGAGCAATGATGCTCAGTGTGGACAGTAGTTTCCTCCAAGCCCTGGTCTTGTGGGAATGGAGATTTATGGACCAGTGCCAGTCAGGGTGTCCTTCAGGGCTCATTGTCCTAGTTCTGTGTCTCACACTTACCATTTATTCCTTCATTTCCTCCAACCCAATCTGTCTGGCCACTTTTGAATATGACTGTTTCTTCGGTAATGGTACAGAACTTGAGTCATTTTGTCTGCCACATTGTAAGTTTCTGCCTTAGAGAATAGGCTTTCTGTTTCTTGGCAAAGTTCATTAATTTGTACCTTCTCTGTTTCTAATCCTGGCCCTGACTTCCATTGTTTAAATGCATACAATGAAGCCACACAAGAGGAAGACTCTGCTGGCTTATACTTTCTCTATGATTTTTTTCCTCTTCTCATATGCTTCCTGAATCTTAGGGAGGATTTTACACTCTGAGATGGTTACAGAAAGGAAGAGAAAGAAATCTTTAAACCCAGAACTGTGTGGAACACTTTTCCCATCATTCAAAATGTTAGGTTCTTCTCGTGGACGTGAAAAGTCTGCAAGGCCAATGAAGAGTTTCCACAGTGGAGAGAATTTGGGATCAATGTATAGAAATGATAAGTAGTAACATGATCCATGTTGTTTAGATGAAAATCTTGTATTTCACAAGTAGCATGCATCTTTAGGAAGTTCACCTTAGATGTATAACATGAAGGGTTTTGATGTGTAAATGCTTTTTAAAGGCCAAGAACATACTTATGTTTTAAGACATGCTCAGTGTGGCCTGCAGTGGAGGGAAGATAAAAGTGAAGATTTAAAGTGTTATATGTTCTTCATGCCAGGCATTCAACTATACACCCCAGAATTATCTTAAAATCGGTCGTCAACCAACAGTGTCATGAAATATGTCAACAGAGCAGTAAAGAGATTGGGCTATACAAAAATTGTTTCTAAGGGCTATCCATCACCATTTCTGGCAATGCCTGGCTTAAAACAAGGAAACCTATCAATCAGTAGGTACTGCATGGTACACAGCACCAGAGCACCTTCAGAGAGTGTTAGGAAAGCCAGCAAATTACCTAAGGTAAGTCTCACTTGATTAGGATGGGAAAGGTCTCCTGGTGCTTCCTGGTCCCCCTGGTGTACTGATTGCAGATCCAGAGTATTTATGCTCTCAGCCTCTAAGTGTTCATCTGCTCGGCACCCGTCTGATGTTGTCTATTTTGTTCTTTGTAATTTTTAACTTCATGAGGAGCCAATGATGATGACTAGGTCTTGCATGGAGAAGTTTAGACTAATTCTGAGTTTTTAGCTTCTTACGTGTTTATTAAATAAAGGATATTAATGGTGTTCTTCAAGTCTTATTTGTTTACTAATTTTTTATCATTTTGCCTGTCAGTCATTAGGAGAGAGATGTTGCAATCTTTCATTACAACTGTATTTGTCA
>VMDR010010043.1:0-31825 GCA_007922815.1 Macrotus californicus | reverse complement strand
CATACAAAAAGAAGTGTAGGGCCAGGTATGACCCTCAAACCATAATTCTCCTACCCTAGTCTAGAATATCATTTACTTTCATTGACACCTTTTATTTGTCTTACTGAGTGGCTTTCAAAGCATTTTCTCACTGATCATCCGGTCTTTTCTTCACAACAGCCATATGACATAGGTGGGGCACAAGTACGGTTGCTCTTTCACAGACGACAGGAGGCTCAGGGCGGAGCCTGGAATCTAGATGTTTTCAGTCCTTGCCGGATGCTTGTGTGCGGTTGTCTTTCTTTACAGTAGAAAGATACACACCCCAAACCTACCATCATGAGCAACAAATGCCCCTAAGACTTCTAAAAAATTAAAGGTCAAACACTCTAATTTCCAAATTATGCTTTCCCCAGAGAGTTAGCTAGTGATTTGCCAAAATGAAAAATCAACCATAAACATACTCTGAAGACTACAGTTATGTTTTCATTTCCATGAAAAGAAAACAAAATTTAAAATGTTCTGAAATGTATAACCCAAGTGGAAATTAATGTCTGGGCTTAGTTTGTTAGTAGAACATAATAACAGGTAGATGTGTAAACCCTTTCATGCTGCCATTAACTTTGCAACTAAATCTATCAAAATGTCAGAAGCCACAGTTTTCCTCCCTAACTTATTACCAGGTGGTAAAATATATATCACCACGCTGAACATTGTAAAGTGCTATTCTATAGTCAGTTAATATTACTGTTGTCACTAATATTGTTAGAGACAGAAATGACCCTTAAATGGATAGGATGTATTCAGGTAAAAAACACATATTTTGCCTGACCAAGTAAACGCATATGTGTGCTGGGAAAAGAAGGCTGTATTTAAACACATAGTAACAAGCTCTAAATTTGGCCTGTTTGCTACTGATTCTAACCAACATACAGTCTTACTGAAAACAGAACATTTAAGGGATCACATTCCTTTTTTTAAAATTTTTAAAAAGATTTTATGTATTTACTTTTAGAGAGGAGAAAGAAGAGAGAAAGAGAGGGAGAGAAACATCAATGGGTGGTTGCCTCTTGCACACCCCCTACTGGGGACCTGGCCTGCAACCCAAGCATGTGCCCTACACTGGGAATCGAACCAGCAACCCTTTGGATTGCAGGCTGGCACTCAATTCACTGAGCCGCACCAGCCAGGCTTTTTTTTTTTTTTTTAATGCAGAATTTGTTTGAAATCTATGGGAAAAGACCAGGCTACTTAAAGTTGGGAGAATCTTAACCATCATCTTCTAGTCACACCTCTGTAATAGGTTGACAGAGTTTCTCAGATACTGCTCTTTTACTCTGAAAGACAAAAAGGAAGGAAGCTATCTTTCATGGGGCAAGTAGTATGAACTAACCATTTACATGAGGCCTAACCCTAATATTTGCAGGGGAAAGAAGACAAAAGAAGGCCTTCACATCATATGTTGAATATTTTAAAGTTATAAATAGCACTAGTAAATAGTTAAATGAAATATGTTCTATTCTACCTTGAAAACTACTTCATAACTACAACATTTCAGAGTATGTGTAGAGCTATGGTTTTCATATAACTGAAAGCCAGCAAAATATCAAAGGCAATTGAAGTATTATTGCACACATCTGGGTGTTCTGCTGATGGACCAGTGATTTGGAGCTGAGGAGTCGTTTAACATTGCAAAATATTCTTCAGCCACCATGTGCAAGAACTGCGGAGAGCTCACTCATTTACAAGTACCTCTGGAACCATGAAGAGAAGCAAGAAAGTGATTGCTCAGGACTATTGAAAAATAATACTTTTTATGTAATAAACCACTGCACTCATGCTGAGAGAAAGGTTTTACAATTTAATTAGTCTTTTGTCTTACCTAAGTGCTTTTGCTGCTCAAACCCTCCCCACAGGCCGAGGCAGCGCCCATGTCAGGCAGCACAATCCACAAATCCCCACAGCATTCAAATGCAGCCATCTTTTGTTTGAGAAACCTTGGACAAGCCATGTGGGAAAGCACGTCCCTGGGGCCTGCACAGCAAGCATCAGCAATCCTCAGAGTGGATGTTTAGCTACCAGTGCTGTGCACCGGGTCCTGAGTAACTCAGGCACCAGGTATTGTTCATCAAATACCGGGTGTGTGTGTAATTGTTTCACACGAGGATTTTCAGCGTGCGTGGCCCATGAAGAAAGCTCCTCCTTTCCAGTTTTAGAGGCAGTGCTGCCGGACATTTATTTCCGCACTCAAGGCAGCTGTGAACCACTCCTGTTCAGGGTACATCCCTAAGTCCATTGCGCTTCAGAAGTGAGGGTTTCAATGACACCCATGTTGCCATTCCAAGCGAAATCTAAGGTTCCAAAATAGCAATTTAGCATTGACAATCACCACTATTCACGGTCTCTTCAAAGGTAATTCCAATTTTCCCACTGCACAGTTTTATGAGCAGGGGAAACAAACATCAGCACTCTATATGAGAAAGAGGAGGAGAGAAAAACTGGGAATATATTTCTTCCAGAATTACTTTTTCTCCAATTTGGTCTTTTTAATAGGAAAATCACAGCAGTGCCTTCTAACACCTTGGCATTGGAAACTTCTTTAAGCATAGATCCAGTAAGCATGGGTCAGACACTGTCCTGAGCTCTGGGGATGTCCCTCCCATTAAAGATCCCAGCATTCCATATCCATGGGCTTTCTGTCATCATTTCTTGGCACATTACAAGGAGAGTAATTATTACTTCTTTCTAACACTTTCCCTTTCACTCCTTCCTTTTTTTCGTATACGTTATTACCTACAGCATAAAAGGATGAGACGAGCTGGAGAGTCCTATTTTGCCTGTAATTGAGAGAAGATTCATTAAGCATCACACATTCTAAGGATCAAGAACCAGACACCCTCCCAGAGAACTTTGTTGAAAGGTAACAGGTCAGCAGAACGAGCATCAACCTTCCCTTTCTCTCCAACCCATACCTCTCCAAGCCTACCTTGTTGACATAAACTAGAACAAAGAGGAAGGAAGGGAGGCTGATGACTGGAGGACTTCTCAGAGAAGTTATTCTCCCCTCCCCAGCAGTGAGAAGGGAGGGAGGCTCCAAACAAAACAGGAAATGACATCATGTGTCCCCCAATATGTCCATGTACTCACAGAGCTTGAGAGCAAGTCCCTGTACTGCTGGGGGTCAGCAAAGAGCACTGGGGAGAGAGAGATGGTGCAAAAGAGGAAAACTTTGATAAGTTTCCTACTCCAAGGTATATGTAGGTTAGATCTGAACTTGCCAGTAAGCCACAGAGATGGAAACACCACCAATGGCAGATAATACTGTCTTATTGTCTTGCCAGGCAAGGCATAGGGTCAGGCAGAGTGATGTGATGTCTCCAATCAGGATCAACTAGGAGATAGAGTTGAGTTGGACACAAGGAGTCATGTGAGAGTAAGACCTTTATCAGGAGGGCCTGATGAAAGCACTGCACTAAGTCATAAACTAAGTCAGCAGTGATGACAAACCAAGAGGAGTCATGGGGTTTGACAGAATGATTTGGTAGCAGTTATTGAACAAAAAAAAGAACCATTTCATGTATGACACCAAAGTATTCAGATAATAGGAAACCAGGAACTTCTTGAACATATTCATTAAGCTGCATTGGTGAAAAAGTGATGAAACTATACCAACTGTACTAAAGAGAAATCTGGTGTGTGCCTGGGAAGCATCCCCTTAAATCAAGTGTTGGGAAGTTCAGCCCTATTTCCTACCTCCCAGCTGCTTGGAGTCATAACAAACACTGATTCTGTTTGTCTTGATCGGCAAAATCATTTAAAGTTGGCAGAAAGTCTGGCTTAAATGTTTGCAAATTGTCTACATTTACAGCTGGGATTTCTTTCCCCAAAACTGCAGAGAACAGAAAATTGTACTCTCCGTTTTTCCCTTTGTACCTTCTGCTTCTTGCTTCTCATCTTCGTGGTCGCCCATTAGAAGTGACCGTCTTTGCAAAGAAGATCAGAAATTGCTTCAGAAAGAGTCTGTTCTTCCAAATGACATTGTTAAGATGGTTGTTTTTTTTTAAATAAATATGTTTCTCCTCTGATCTCTTCACTTTGCAGCTAAAGTCTTTCAACCTCCTTGGGATGAAAGAAGTACTGTAGAATATTGATTTTTTTCCTTTTGCTTCCCCCTATACATTCATGACAAGTGGTGCACAAAAGCTTATCTGGAAGTTTCAACATCCAATTAAAACTTTGCTCTCAAGTGAAAATCTCTCTTAAAAAAAAAAAGACTACAACTTCTGTGCACTCCTCATAGATCTTCATCTCCAGGTGACTGGACCAGTCCCAAGAAACTAATCTTAAAATTAACTTGGGGGGAGAGAGAGATAGAGTAAGTGTGTGTGTGTGTGTGTGTGTGTGTGTGTGAGAGAGAGAGAGAGAGAGAGAGAGAGAGAGAGAGAAGTGAAAAGCACCAAATCATCATTCAACATATTACCATCCATTGTGTCAAACGGAAAGTAAGACAAGGCATCTACTGGAAGGATAATGGAACCTTGTGAATTCAGTGTTATTTGAGTCCAGATCCAGAGTGGGGTCCGGCCATGGTGAGCTAAGACACAGAGGGTTAGGGAAAGAAGGGTTTCAGGCACAGCATGCCTGTAAGTGCAGAGGCAGGAAATCAGAGCGCGAGGGAGGAGACCTGGACAGCTATGACCAAAACATATTGGACCTCTGCGGTACTGGTTAAGTATCTGACACAAAATTTGTAAGATGAGAAGTCAGCTACAAGTCTGCAGAATGAATTGAAGTCAGCCTCCAATTGGTCCATTTCGTAAAAGGCTAAGTATTTAAATTGGTTCTTTGCTCACTTTTTTGCTTCTTTGTTTGTTTGCCTCTGATCCTCTCTTTCTACCTACTAACATTCTCTGCTACAATTTTGTCTGATAAACTTTATCTACTTCCTTTTTATGCTTCTTCTCCAACCACCACTTGAAACTGTTACTGAAAGGAAAAAAGGACCTTTGGTAATAAACACACTGTTGATTATGTAAAATTAGAAATAAAATACTGGGACAATGATTATGATTCTGCACCCTACAATAAAAAGATAAATGCCTAAGTATGCATACATATACAGGCATATACATTCATACACATATATGCTACAAGGCATATACATTCATATACAAGTACATATATATGCACACATGCACACATGTTTACACCAGCATGCACATGAATATGCATGCATATATATACATAGAGAGAATTAAAAAAATAAATGAAAGGAAAAGAAAATGTGATTCTCCCCTTTAAAAACAAACCTTGTCCTGAAAGAACTTGCCAACCTTCGCACCTCATAGGGTTCAGTGTGTTAGCCTAATTCCCACAGCGCTTTCCCACTGGATAAAAACAATACTCTGTGGATAATCTAACTTCAACTTGATCATCATTTCTTTGCAGTGCCATAGAACAGCTTTGAGTGATGGATTTCCATTCCTAAACTTCCACAGTACCAAATTCCCAACTGTATAACATGAGTTTGTTCAGTCTCAAGAGCTCCCAAGCATCCCCACATCCATGCTTCTTGCCTTCCCCACATGCTTGGCTTTTCCAGTAGCGCTCACCTTGCCTCTCAGGGCACTCTGCATTTGCCTTGATTTGTGATCGGGTGCTACTAGCAAACTGGGTCTACACTTTATCCCAGAGAGAGATGGTATCTTTATTATTTTAGTTAGGAAACAAGCCTACCTACTGACTGGAGGGAGAACCTACCTCTATCTTCCAAGCTAAATCAGGATGCACAGAAATGCAAGAGACCCAAAGAGAGCTGTCTTCCAACAAGAAGTGTCTAAACCATGAGCAATGACATGAGGAGGGGTGGTTCTCCGCAAGGAGGAAGCATGCTCTGACACCAAAAAAAACACCCTGGGAAGACAAAAAGAAGTATTATCCACCCTCATTTGGGGTATCATCCTAACTCCAGGTGTATGAGATCTCTCTCTCTGGCTCCCAAACTGAGTATCTGACACTGCTTTTGCACCTGGGTAAATTGTGTCAATGCCAAGTTCAGGCAGTGATTTCCATCTGGCAACATGTTTCCCTGAAACTCACTTTTTAGAAGAAGAAAACTCCTCAGAGGCCAGGAGGTAAAAATATCACTATGGAACTACCTCTCTACATGGACCATGAGTGATAAAAACCAGGAACTCTGGTCTCATATGTCCTGGCTACTTTTAGACTGACTGTGTAGGGTACTTGACTTTGACCATTTTGCCCCTGAATGATTGCTTGGTCCTCTCTAAATCCTCGAGTCCACACAACAAAAAAGGAGAATGGGGACCCACTGTGTAGGCAGGGAAGTTAGTGCTCTGCTAGAGTAGAAGAGTAAATAGCAGACTGGGCTTTAGAATTTGCTGTGTCATGTAATTGCTATGAACCTACTTATTTGTGAACTACGAAAAACGCTTTGGGCATAAGCTCCATGGAAGGAACCTAGGAAGGTAAGATTGGCCAGAAAAGATACAAGCAAGGTATAGAGTCCAAGAAGGAAGAAAATTTCCCCAGAGAAATGGGCCATGCTAAAGGACAAATGACAACCCAAAAAGAAAAACATTTAAAATTCCACAAAAGTATCTCTGAAAGAATCCTGTTATTTTAAGCCAAGAATATGTTTCTCAAAACTTTGGCTTTATTCTGGATAAACAGCACGACAATACAAAGACATACAGATCAGTTCTTTGAGTCACAGGCATGGTTCTATTCATTTCAGAATCAGATTGCCTGAGAAAGGGGTTTTAAGAGAACACATGTTTTGAACTTACCTGACCAAGTGAATGTACCAGGGGCACTGACTACACCAGGCAATTCTGTCTTCTTAAGCAAAAATTTCAAAAACAGACCTTAAATATGTTCGTTGGCACATAAACCTAGGCACATAGCCATAGACCAATACTATATGAAAGGTTCACTTCTCCCTACTCTCCTAAGTTTCTCTACAATCCCAGCATTCCAAAGCTTTATCCATCCATTCACCATCCAACCAACTATCCATTCATCCACCCAATCACTGAACAAACGTTCATTGGGTAACTACCTTATGCCAGGTACTGCTAAGAAGATTCATCTGTGACCAAACACATATGACTCCTTCCTTCATGGAATTCACAATCCAAGAAGAAGAACTGTTATTCATAAAGTAAAAATACAAATAAATATCATAAATACTGTGTAAAGACTATAATGAAAAAAGCTCTATGAAAGAAAATAAACAGGAACATGACCTTTGTGTCGCTAGCTATGGCTTCTCTGAGGAAGTGACAGCGCTGCTGAGGAGGAAAAGATGTGCAGGTACTAACAGGCGTAAAAGAAGAGAGAAGAAGGCTTTCCATGGAGAGCAGAGAGTCCATGAACTGGCAGCAGAAAAGAGCAGAAGGTATGGCTGGATCCTGAATGGAAGCAGGTGACATGGTAGAGTGGTGAGGGAGATGCAGATAAGGCAGGGCAAGGTCAGAGAGCCAAGCTGGTCACACCTGGTGGACTCATAAGCCAAAATATGCAGGGTCTCCTAGTCTGGGCAAGAACTTGGGGAGGTAATAAAAGGGTAATGAGGTCATACAACTTCATTTTTAAGAGATCACTCTAGCTTCTGCATAGATGATAAGTCTGGAGGCTCAGAAAGGGGGTAAAGAGACTATTTAGGGAATAGCTTCTCAATGTGAGGTCTAGGGAACAGCCTTATCAGCCTCACCAGGAAACTTACAAAAAGCAGATTCTCGGGGCCCCATCTCAGACCTAGCGAATCAGGAACTCTGCTATAGTGCCCAGTTATTTGTGTTTTAACAAGTCTTCCAGGTGATGTTGATGCACATCAAAGTCTGCAAACCACTTGTTTAGGAGGCTTATAACAGGATGGTGACAGTAGAGATGAACACCACTAATCTATGAAATATGCGAGTATTAACTTTTATTCAACATCGTACTAGAAGTCCCTGCAAGAACAATCAGGCAAGAAAAAGAAATAAAAGGCATCAGAATTGGAAAGGAATAAATAAAATTGTCTCCATTTGTAGATGACATGATTTTATATATAGAAAATCTTAAAGATTCAAGCAAAATCTGTTATATCTAATCAATGAATTTAGTAAAGTTGCAGGGTAAAATATTAATGTACAAAAATCAGTAGAATTTCTACATACTAACAAGTTCTCTGAAGAAATAAAGAAACTGATTGCATTTATAATAGCATCAAAAATAACAAAATACTTAGAAATAAATTTAACTAAAGAGGTGAAAAATCTCTATGCCAAAAACTATAAGACACTGATTAAATAATTTGAAGAAGATACAAATACATGGAAAGGTATCCTGTGTTCATGGATGGGAAGAATTAATATTATTAAAATGTCAATAATACCAAAAGCTGTCTATAAATTCAATGCAAGCCCTATCAAGATTCCAATGGCATTTCCTACAGAAGTGGAAAAACATTCGTAAAATTTATATGGAACCACAAAATCCTCAAAAAAAAAAAAAGAAATCTTAGAAGAACATTTCAGGAGTTATCACACTTCCTGATTTCATGCTGTATTATAAAACTATAGTCATCAAAACAGTATGATAATGGCATAAAAAACAGATAAATAGACTAATTCAATAGAGTTGAGAGCCCATAGGTAAATTTAAGCATATACAGTCAACTAATATTTGACAAGAGAGCCAAGAATATTCAATGGAGAAAATATAGTTCTTCAAAAAATTGTGCTGAGATAATTGGACATTTAGATGTAAAAGAATGAAACTGGACCCACATGTTATACTGCTCAAAAATTAATGAGAAATAAATTAAAGATTTAAATATAAGACATTAGCCCTGGCTGGTGTGGCATAGTAGATTGAGTGCTGGACTGTGAGCCAAAGGGTCCCCAGTTTGATTCCCAGTCAGGGCACATGCCTGGATTGCAGGCCAGGTCCCCAGTAGAGGGCATGTGAGAGGCAACCACACAGTGATGTTTCTTTCCCTCTCTTTCTCCTTCCCTTACCCTCCATCTAAAAATAAATAAATCTTTAGATGTAAGACATTAAACCCCTAGAAGAAAACATACCAGAAAAGCTCCTTGACATGGATGTTGGCAATCATTTCTTCGTTATAACAGCTGAACCATGAGCAACAAAATCAAAAATAAACAAGTGGGACTACATAACACTAAAAAGCTTCTGCACAGCAGAGGAAATCATCAACAAAGTGAAAAGACAACAAACTAAAAAGGGAAAAATATTTGCAAACAATATGAGGGGTTAATATAAAAAATATATACAGTACTCATATAACTCAATAGCAAAATACATACATAAATGAATGAATCAATCAAGCATCCAATTTTTTAAAAATGGGCAAACAATCTGAATAGGCATTTATCCAAAGAAGATAAATGAAAGTCCAACAGGTTCATGAAAAGACACTCATCATCTCTAGCAATTAGGAAAATACAAGTCACAACTACAATGAGGTATCACTTCCTGACTGTTAGAATGACCATGATCAAAAAGACAAGTGGTAACAAATGCTGGTGTTGGTACAGAGAAAAGGGAACCCTTGTGCACTGCTGTGGGTTTGTAAATTGGTACAGCCACAATGGAAAACAGTATGAAGGATCCTCAAAAAATTGAAAAATAGATCTATCATACGATCCAGCAATTCTACTTCTGGGAATACATCCAAGGTAACAAAAATGCTAACTCAAAATGATACGTGCACCCCCATGTTCATAGCAGCATTATTTACAATAGACACGGAAACAACCTGGGTATCCATTGATGGATGAATAAATAAAGAAGTTGTGATACACACACAAAATGAAATTTTCAGCCATAAACAAAACAAGGAAATCCTACGGTTTGCGACAACATGGATGAAACTTAAAGGCATTATATTAAGTGAAATATACTAAGTATACTACTACTAAGTATACTAAGTGAAGTATACTATACTA
Source organism: Macrotus californicus (assembly GCA_007922815.1). NCBI lineage: Eukaryota > Metazoa > Chordata > Mammalia > Chiroptera > Phyllostomidae > Macrotus > Macrotus californicus. The sequence goes on along the minus strand of VMDR010010043.1, from coordinate 21,869 downwards.
AGTCAGACAGTGAAAGATAAATACTGTATATCTCACTTATATATGAAATCTTAAAAAAAAAAAAAAAACCTCATATAAATGAGATCAGATTTGAGGTTACCAGAAATGGAGGCTGGAAGGAGGGGAATTGGAGGAAGAGGTCAAACGGTACAAATGTCCTATTACAAGATTAATAATCTGCGATGCCGTGTACAACACGATGACTAACCCTAACGCCATTGTATGTTATGTAGGAAAGTTGTTAAGAGAATAAATCCTAACAGTTGTCATTACAAAGAGAACATCTGCTTTCCTTTATTCCTTTCTTCTTCTCAGGGTATCTGTATGAGAAGATGGACATTAGCTGAACCTACTGTGGTAATCATTTACAACGGATATAAGTCAAACCATCATACTGCATGCCTTCAATGTATACAGTGCTGTATGCCAATTATGTGTGCAAAAGTGAGAAAAAGTATTAATAGGTGTTCCTTACAAATTTGGCACAGGTGATTACATGTGGCGCTGCTTGGAGTCATCAGGAGGGGAACTGAGGAAATCATCCGGGTCTTTCAGCACAAAACACAGCATATCTGCTGTGCTGCAGTAATTTCCTTTGTGGGCATGAGGCTCTCTCACCGCTAAGGACATGACACTTAGGCTTCCTTAAAGAATGGCTGCATCTAAGAAGTAACCTTTGAAGTATTCAATTCCATTCAACAAGTCTTCAGTGAGGACCTGCTGGGTACAGAGTGAAACTGTGAGTACCAAAAGCCTATAAGAATTTTAAAAAGTCTTTGTAAATAACTCATTCCAGGCAGGCTCAGGAAATAATAACAGGGAGGTAGAGGAATTCTGGAAGGCAGTAGTTGTTGCATAAAAGCCGATGTAAAGTGCACAATGTGCAAAGAGAGGGGAAAATTACCGCACTGGTCTTTTAGCTGACCACTGTGTTCTGCTGGTATAATGGGTCGTTCTTAGCCCCTCCAAACCCATCCTTCCCCGCACCCACACACCCACACAGACATCATATTTTGGAGGAGAAACAGAAAAAGAAGAACACGTTAAATAGCAGTCCTCTGCAGATGAAATGACAAGGAAAAAATCAATTAGCCCTACTGAAGAAACACGAACAACCAATTTCATGGACATAGTTTCTCCGGTTATCTCTAGTTCAGGAAAGAGAACTGAACTGCTTAAGAGGGGGAACAACTTTCTCAAATTAGGTCCCAAAATGCTTCCATCCAGAATATTAGATTTGTGGAGAGGACATTAGTGACCATTTCCTCTGACCTCCTTTAACAGAGGATGTCCAGGGAAGTCAGGGACCTGCTAATGTCACTCTAGTCACAACAGACGTGACACTAGAGCCTGCCAACTTCTCCCAACCCTTTTTCTCTCCCTCACACTCCTTCCAACAGAAGGAGTTCATTTATATAAGAAATGTGTAAGTAAACATCATTGAATGACTATTAAAAAGCACATTGTAGAGTATTCCAGCTTAACCAAGAGAGAGTCTGTTCAAGTAACTCTAGGCTCCAAACATTCTGGCTTAAGGTTGAATTCACTCGGTGTCCTTAGCCACCATTCTATTCTCAGCATCAGACATGCTTGCATGCCACGAAGATACTCATTAGAGGGATTAGAGACAGTTCTGAGTGCAGAAGAGTGACAGAGTAACCAAGAGAGACCTCCTCCTTGGCAACATCAATTAGGCGATCCAAATTGCCGAGGTGAAGCAACATCTTACTTCAAATGGAATGGAGCTAGGGAAATAATACGCATGACACACATCAAGAGAGACGCAGCAGCTCCAATAATATCATCATAGAAAAACAAACCCCAAGCCTTAACAAGTATATCAGTCAATGTTCTTTTTTTATTATTATTATTATTTTCAAAATAAAGAACAGCTGGCTGGAGTGGGAGTTTTGATAGGGACAAATGATTTCTATGATTTGGTTCCCCAAAGTTTATTTATTTGTCCTGGTCGTTTTCTCTCATTTATTTTTCACAGATCAATATCTGCCTTCAGTTCCTCCCCCACACTTTGGCCATCTGAATGATTTTTCTGCAGAAAAACTGTGACTCGTTGGGGGGCTTGGGGTGGGTATCCGTCGCAGATTTGAATTTGGGGAAACCCTCCTGTGTGGTATTGATGTCACCACATCGGCTGAATTTAGATCAAATATTTACTCAGGGGAAAATATAATTACTTTTTAATCAAGGAAGCTTAGACATGAACAAAATAACAGAAAGAAAAATATTTATGCTTCCCATTCAGTCCTGAGACAGTCTATAACAGAAAATTCCTTTCCCAAAAAGACTGAGTTCACAACCACTCAACCACATCCTTCCAGGCATTTCTGGTAACTCAGATGGGATATGCTACGGCTAAGAAGGGGCTTGGGAACTTGTCTTCAGGGGAATCTCTTTAATAAACATGTTTTCGGTGCCTGCTTGGCCCAGAGAGGCAGAGAGACCCAGTGAGAAAGAAGTTAAAGAAACAGAGAAAGAAAGCTAGAAAAAGAAATGGAGAGAAACAAAGACACATTAAAAAGAAAAGTCTTCCAAACACAGAGCAGTATCGCTTCTCAGCTTTTTGGCTAAAATCAAATGCAGACAGAGAGCAGTGCACACACACACACACACACACACACACACACACACACACACACAGAGGAGTGGCTGCTTCCCTTCTCTTGGTTTTTACACTTCCACCGTCAGCTGTCACATTTGCTGTTTCCCGTCTTCAGAGTTCTTGAAATCTACTCATGTCCTTAAAGCCAGGCCTCTTATAACCAAAACACACTGAAGAGACTAATCCATCATTCTGATTACTTTGGGAGCGCTGGTTTCAAATTTTTTTCAGTCAACATGACTATATTAATCTATATTATAGATGATCATAATTCAATTCACAAATATTAAACTCACATAGTAAGCAAATATGATAAACTCTTTTCCTAAAATCCGTTGATGCCTCCCCCTTGTTCTGCAGACACAGGTCAAATTCTCCAACCTGTTTACTGAGCCCTGCAGGGTCTGACCTCTGTTGATTTCCCAGTTCCTGCCCTCATCTCACCCATCCCCACCCTAGCCCTGTATCCCATGCTCCGGCCAGAACCATGGACATGTCTCAGTTACTCAAACCCACCAGCCTCTGCACAAGCCTCTCCATAAGACCGCCACTGCCTGCACAAGATCCCACACAACCTTTTCCCATGGTTTGCTGCCAATCCAATCCCTGATTCTAGTATTTACAGAAAAGCCTTCTCTAAATCCCCTCCTCAACTCTGGGTTAGCTGCCTTGCATGTGTATCTCCAGAGGACAGTACAGGTGCCCTAATTACAGCATGTCTGGCCATACTGTAATTGCCTCTTTTTTTAAATTTTATTTTTCAATTACAGTTTAAAAAATATTTATTGATTTTAGAGAGAAGGGAAGGTGGGGGGGGTGGGGGGAGAGTGATAGATACATTGATTTGCTGCTCTACTTACTTACATATTCATTCATTGGTTGATTCCTGTATGTGCCCCGATGGGGCATAGAACCCACAACCTTGTAGTATTGGGATGATGCTCTAACCAACTGAGCTACCCAGCCAGGGCCCGATTACAATTTAACTTGATTCTGTCCCCACCATAAAGAACAAACCATATCCTTTTTGCTCACCACTGGGTACCCAAACTCAATACTGAAGACAATATTTAAAGAATGCAAATTTGAGGTTTTTGTAGGCCAAACCATTCTTCGTTCGTCACAAAAAGACATTTTCACTAAGAGATACCAGTCAAAAATTTGCATGCTCCCAGTATTCCTTAGGAAGTTCCACACCAAGTAATCTCCGTATGTCGTGAGTACAGCTTCAGCTCACTGCCAAATGTGGGATTTGATGAATCAGAACAGCTCTGAACCAGTGTGGCTTGCTTAGCAGTAGGGGCTGGGTACCATTTTGCCCTCAAGTTTCAGGCAACCCACGGCACAGATCACCAGGCAATTTGTCTGAGGTTGAGTTCCCTGGGAAACAAGCTCTGAGGCTCTGGGCTTTGTGTGCAAGAGGTTTATTGGGAGTGCTCTTGGGATCAACCCTGGCAGGAAGAGAAGGATGCAGGATTAGGCAGAGGGAGGAACTGACCTGTCATGCCCTCCTACCAGAAATCCTGGATCCCGTAGGGAGCTCTGGTGCTTGAATGGCCTTTTAGAGTTTGTTTTGACTTCAGGCGAGGGGGCCAGACACTTGTGCTCTAGAGGAAAAGTCACTGGATGCTGTCTGCTCCTGTCCTCTTGGGAGGGATCTCATCCGGGGGCAAAGTGATTCCCTTAGGCAGTGAGCAATGAGAAGAGAGCAGGAGATCTGGAAGCTGTCTGCCACCCACTCTCAATGCTGCTGAAGAACAGAGAGCATCTCAATGCTGCTGGGTCCAGAGGGGGCATCTGGGCTGCACGCCACTGCACCCACCAGTCTATTTCAGAAAAGGGGGGGAAGAGGTTCTGACTCTTTCACCATGTTCCCTTGTCAGAACTCATGTGCTTATCAATCACTACTTTGTTCAACCCACTGGCAACTCAGGGGACACATTTCTCCCTAACCTTCTTATAAGGATGTATCTAAGGAGCTAGCAAGCATTTTTTTTAAAATAAAAACACAATTCTGTGAATTCTGTCAAGAGACTTTGGTAGTACAGATGTGAAGCTTTCAGAGGAGAGGGATTGTGAAAACATGAAAAACTTTAGGGGACTTTAATTAAGGACAATGAACAATAGCTATTCGTCATTCATTTCACAGGCTTCCCATGAGAAGGGAACTGCATCAGAATGAATCTGGATGAATCATGAAGTTCCAGGCCCACAAAGGGAATTTTCCTGAGGATCTATGATTGCGTATACAGAAACTGGATGCCTATTTGTTTAACGGGATTGAATGAAATCTTATGCTAAGTCATGGCCCTCATGTTTTTATTCTGAAACAGTGAAAAATGTTTAGTTCTAGAATATGCTAAGTTGGTCTTTCACAGGTAAATTAATAAAGATGTCCTGGGATTTGAGGATGAAAACAGGAGGTGAAGGAAACAGCAGAAAGGAAAAGGGCTCTTACAGGAGGCCTTGGGTGAGATGCAGGAGGTGTGGGGAGGTAAAGTGGAGCCTTCCACCGCATTCTGGGTGCGTCAGAGCCAAGGAAGAAAGCTGAGAGGCATCTAAGAGGCGCTCACAGGTGTGGGCCGCAGGAAGACGGAAATCAATAACTCCGAGTCATAAAACCAAAAAGGCAGTGAACATTTGGATGAAGAAGCAAACCTCCCCCTAAAAATACCTGCAGTGAGCATAATATCTGCCAAAATAAACAAATACACAAAAAAATATACAAGCTACTTGCTGCACCTGTTGGGAAGGGAGGTCCTGGAACTACCTCGCAACCTGCTAAAATGTGTAAGCTCCCACCAACGTTGTCCTTATTTATGGTACTGGTTTGAGTTATTGTAGTGAGCATAAAACTGTTAAAGTTTCTGTAGACTCATTTAGGATTTCTATTGCCCAACCTTTATTTCAAATACAATGTCCTGGGGTGTGACTTCTCCTTCTATGAGGTCTTTCAATACCTACTTTCTGTGGTTAGGTAGAAGTTATTGTATGTACACAGATATAATTGGTGGACACGTGTCCATCTGATGGCAGCTTAAATGTCCACAAACGTGTGGAACTGGACAATGAGTGTGAACTACTGGACAAGAAGGATAGTAGTTCCAGCTCTGTCATTTATTAGCCTGGAGATCTTGCCAAATCTCCTTGATCACAATAAGAATAGCTATCTTACCCACTGAATATAAAAGAGGCCCTGTCCATCTTGCAAAGATTTTTGATTCAAAGGAGATCTTGTAAATGAATGTAGCTCGTAATCTTTAAGATGCAGTGCACACATACGGAATTATTATGACATGTGTAGAGAGCATAGGAGTCTGTTATAGAAAGAGCACAGAAAATATTCAGTAAATTTGGTGAGAAAAATATTTCAGATACAAGTTCATTTACATTTGGCCATTTTTCACCCTAGTAATAAAAGCTACCACAACATCAAACATAATAATAAACAAAATGCTTTTTATGCTCAAGATAACATCACAAAACAGCTATGTCTGATGTGGTATTAAATTTTAAAAAGCCAATATTTACCAAGTGTACTTACCATGGGCTGGCACTGTCCTAAGGGTTTTATATATAGGGGCTGGCAAAAGTAGGTATACAGCTGTTTGTATGGAAATACATATAAACAAGAATACAAGAATAAATTCTGTGTTTCACATACTCACAAATGTAAATCTACTCTTGCCCAAGCCGTATGTTAATTCATTTAATCCCCATTACAACTATAGGAGGAAGGTATTACTATTACATCCACTTTATAGATGGGAAATCTGAGGATTGGAGAAGTTAAGCAACTTATCCAAGTCAGATAAAGGAAAAGGCAGAGCCAAGAGTTGCACCCAAGTGGTCTGCCTCCTGACCCGATTTCGTGATACACTGGAGTGACAGATAATATCAACACTAACTTTGAAGAGTGACAACCATGGGAAGAGGTTAGGAAGAGAAGGTCAGGTGCAGAAAATATCTTTAAAATGTGACTGTGCTTAATGTTTTTATCTGCCCTCTTCCAAGTGTCTAGCACTATGCACTTAAAATCAAAGCCCTAGCCCACAAAACACGTGGTTCAAAAACCAAGCATTCATTCTCATAAAGGAACAGATGTGTCCTTGGTGGTTCAGCTGCTTCATCTCAAACTGACCTGTTTCGTTCCCAGTCTTTAATGACCAACAATCCAATTTGAACCAGAGTAAGTGGATACTGCTGTCATACCTACAGTCTGCCACTAGGACTTCTGTGGCAACCACCCTAAAAAACAAACCACTTCAGAACTTGGATCATCTCCTGAATTTCAGAAGAGACATGGAATGCAGAAAAGAGCTACATCATTGAGTCAGGGATCTGGGTAATAATGGTCTCTGCCCTCCCAGAGGTCAGAATATGATACCAGGCCATTCAGGACAGACAGGGCAAGTCAAATGTCCTTCGAGCTTATGTGACTACAGGAAAAAGCGGTCATTTTGAACTGTTTGGTTTCTGCCAGACAAACTTTATTCACCCTTCAAACATAAGCACCTTCTCTGTGCCAGGCACTATGTCAGAGTCTAGGACACAGAATAAATATGATTCAGTCTCTGCCCTGAGGCATTCAGAGTGTAGCAGGGCACGGCAGGTACACGAATTGCCACTTGGGTTGAATGCTGTAAGAGAGGAAGAAAGAGTAATGGAAAGAGAGGAAGGAAAGGGTGGAAGACAAGGAATACTCAGGAATTATTTTTGAGTATGATGGCTAGGATTTAGGGTCCAAGGACGTGAAGGCGGGAAAGAAAGAGGAACGACTCTCAAGATTCCTAGCTCTGAGATCAGCTCAGACCAACATAAAGAAGGACTACTGGGAAGAGACAGTAACTAACTTCTTTTGTTCAAAAGTCCAAAGTGACATTTTAAAACTACTGTTAGCGCCATCTGTTGGCCTTAGTAGATGTTGACATATATTGGGCTGACATTAAGCTTTATCTAAATAAACTCTGGAAGTTTCAAAATAAAAGACCATCTGTATACAATGACATCCTTAACCTGGAAGAAGAGGAAAGTACAGTGGTTGAAATATATGAGCTCTGAGGTCAGACTGCCTTGGGGTAAGTCAATAGCAATACGACCTTGGTCAAGTCATTTACCTGAAGACATAGATTTATTCAAATCTAAAATGGAAATAAAATAATATCTACGTCATAGACACTGTTGTGAGGATTAGCATATATGCTGCTTAAATAAGAACTAGTAGTGGAATATACATTGATAGCACCACTTTGAAAAATTGACTGTCGATATCTATTAGTGTTGAATGTACGTACACCCTACGATGCAGAATTTCATTCTAAGGAATAGACCCACCAGAAATGTGTACATACGGACTCTGAAGGAAATAAATGTGAATTTCATACTGTCCTTATTTGCAATAATAAAAAACTGAAAAAATACAAATTTCCAGCCATAGAAAAATGGATACATAGAACATGGTATGTTCACACGATGGAAAACTCCAGTTATAAGCTCAAGCTACCAACAACTACATGCAAACAGACGGATGAACCCCACAAACATAGCATTGAGGAAAGAAACCAGACACCAAACGGTACATATTACAGGACTCCATTTAAATAAGGTACAGAAACAGGCTAAATTAATCAACATCATTTAAAAGTCGGGATAATGATTATCACTGTATGAAGGGTTGGTAACTAGAAGGGACCCTAAAAAAGCTATAAAAAATGCTGGTGCTATTCTTTCTTAATGTGAGTGCTGCTTAGCTGAATGTATTTACTTTATAAAAATGTATAAGGCCATACATTATCATTTGAGCATTTTTCTGCATGCATGCTATATGCTATCCAAGATTTTTAACTATTTGTAAAAGTGATATCCCTACTATAAAACTCTCATACTGCTCAAAACAGTGTGCTATTAACAAAAGGACAGACACATAGGTCAATGAACCAGAATAGAACACCCAGAAATAGACCTACACAAATATGGTCAAACGATCTTTCACAAAAGAGCGAAAGCAATTCAATGGAGAAAGTCAGTCTTTTCAACAAATGATGCTCAAACAGTTAGACATCCACATAGGGTGGGGGAGGAGGAGGAGGAGGAGGGGGAGGGGGAGGGGAAGGAGAGGAGGAGGAGGAGGATGGTAAGTTAGACTGTGTGAAAATAAAAAATTGATCTGTAAGACACTCTAAGAGAATGAAAAAAAGCCACAGACTGGGAGATTATAATTGTAAAACGCCTATCAAACAAAGTCCTTATAACCAAAATATGCAAAGAACTCTGACAATCCAACAATAAACAAATAAACAACCCAATTTAAAAAGCAGGCAGAAGATCTGGACACCTTACCAAAGATACACTAATGGCAAATGAGCCTATGAAAGAACACTCACGGAGTAAGTCATCAGGAAATGGCAAATTAAAACAATGAGACATCACTACATACCTATCGGAATAACCAAAACCCAGAAAACTGGCAATCCCAGCAGGTGATGAGCCTGCAGAATAACAGGAACTCTCACATCGCTGGTGGGCACGCAAAATGACGCAGCCATTTTGGAGGGTAGTTTTGTCAGTTTCTTGCAAAGTTAAACGTGGCTTTATCATAGTATTCAACAGTTGGGCTCTTAGGTGTTTGCCTAATTGATCTGAAAAGTTATGTCCCTTCAAAACCCTGCCCACAAATGTTTACAGCAGCTGTATTCGGAAATGGTAAAAACTAGACACCACCAAGTGGTCCTTCAATAGGTGAATGGAGAAAGAAATTGTGTCCCTCCACACAATGGCATATTATTTGGTAATAAAAAGAAATGAGCTACCAAAACATGAAAAGGCACAGATGAATCTTAAATCCATATTGCTAACTGAAAAAAAAAAAGGCAGTCTGAAGAGCCTTGTACGACTCACAGACTTGTACGACTCAAATTATAGGACATTCTTGAAAAGTCAAAAGTACAGCAACTGTAGAAAGATCATGGTTGCCGGGGAACCAGGAAGGGAGTGTTGAGTGGGTAAAGCACAGGGGAGCTTTTATGGTGGTAAATCTATTCTGTACAATAATGTAACAGTGGATACATGTCACTATGCATTTGTCAAAACCCATGCAACTTTACAGCACAAAATGGGACCTTAATGTATAGAAATTTTTAACAAATCATTTAGAAGCTGGTGAGATCCCAGGATGGAGGGCTAAAAGTAACAAAACAAATCTAAGTGCATTACAAATGTATGGAAGCGTCCCACTGCAGGTCGAGACAAACAGTGCTAACCCGAGTAACTGTGGAAGTGACTGGGGTCTCTAGGACTACAGGCAATAGAAGCTGTACAAAGCACTGTATTCTAGTTGATATTTTTCCCACAGGAGCACAGATCAACAATTCTGATGACACTATAAATGTATATTGGCCTTGAACAGTTAAGAAAATTAATGGCAGATGGTGGGAGCCAGGTTTCTCCCTGTGGGATCAGAGGTTACCAACAAGCAACGGGAGAAGGCTAAAAGGATCCAGGTGGTAATGGGTTAGAGCTGGAGACACCAGTAAGAATTCACGTTTAGCTTAAGATAGATAAAACTGTTACACATAGAAATAGTTACAGATAGTTGTATAAACACAGATTAGCATACAAACATATATGTACATGCCCTCTCAGCTCAGAAGGGCTAAAATAAATAATACCAGTAAACAAAGAGCATGCATAGCACCCAGATCTAGGTTTCCAATACCATTCTCCAATGAAAGGAACCAGGGCTCCTTGGAGACACGGCTGGCTCTAGGACTGTGGTAGGAAATACATAACATGAGCTTGGAGCATTTTGTAGGGCTAGAAAGTGACAAGGTGCTCCAAAAACAATTAAAACACACACACATACAATAAAAGGGGTGTGTCAAAGGCAAAGAGAAGTCCCTGAAAGAACTCACAATGGCCAAAAAAGGAGTAAGGATAGAAAGACAAGAAAGGGCCAAAAAAGGGAAGGTACCACTCTATCAAGATAAAACAGGTGATAGCAGCATCTTGATTATATTTAAAATTTGAGAATTTTGTTAATAATTTGAACAGTGGAAAGGAAGCAATAGAAGATATAGCAAAGATGGGGTAATATTGATAGAATAAGATCTATGAGGGGCCATGAGAGAAAAGGACCAGTTTCCAACTGAAGCAGTTAGCCTTGGAGAGAAGGGTGACCCCTCTATCTCTAAGACAAGTAAGAAAGAAGCAAGAATGAGTAGCAATGTAGGCTGATGATGATGATGATGATGACGATGACGATGACAATGATGGTGATGGCTTAAACAAAAATTTATTGAGCTATTCCTATGTGCTTTACTTACACGGGATGTCTCACTCATAGCATAATCCCAGGGTGGCATGTACTATTACTTTCATTCCACAGATGAAGAAATTGAGTTCAGATAGGTTAAATAACTTGCCCAAACTGGTAGATGGCAGAGCTTTATTGCTCCCCTCAACACTCTCCTGAAAATATTTTAAGCTCATCCCCCTCTTGGTAGTGGGGGTACCACTAACACTACATGCTTAGGTACTCTTCCCATATGGAAACCTGGGAGTGGGAAGTGAAGGGCCTGCTGGTCAACCTCTGATATGCTGTGGCGCCTTGAGTAAGTCATGTGTCATCTCTGAGACCCAGTCTCCCAACTGTGGGATGAAAAACTGGGTCTAGATGAATCATTTTAGGTTACTTCTACCCCCCGATTCTCTGATCACTTTTAAAAACCCAGACAGGCTTGGGAAGAGTGTAGTACCTGGCTGTAAAATCTTTCATAGTTTTTAAAGGGAAGAATGTGCCTCATTCAATCTAGGAGTCACTAAATTTTTTTTCCTATAAAGGGCCAGATAGTAAATATTTTAGATCTTTCAGGCCACATAGTGTCTGCCAAAATGGCTCACCTCTGTGATCATAGTAGTGCAAGCAGTCATAGACAATATATAAATAAATGAATGTGGATTTGTTTCAATAAAACTTTATCTACAAAAGGCTGCAGGCTGCATTTTCCCCAAGGGGCTGCAGTGTGCCAACTCCTACAACTGGGGAGCTGAGGTCATTACTAGCACCTCTCTCCTGTGACTCACACAATGACCTCAGATAAGTCAGTTAAACTTCCTTCAAATCTGTAAGTTAGAGACCACAGAAAACGAAGGCATTTATGCTACTGTGACATGAGGGGCAAAGCAATAAAAGTGATAGTAAAACATTGAAAACAGATTTAGAACACCTAGGCCAGCTGTTCTTTCTTGCCAGTGACTTAAATAAGAGAAAATGGGACTAAAGGTCACCAAGTGTTATTTAAGTTAAAAAAATAAAGAGAGAGAGAGAGAGAGAAAAGGTGAATGATTTGTTATGAAATGCACACTTCACTCTAAAGTTAAGTGGATGATTTGGCATCTCTGGGTATCTTGAAAAATTCAACAGATAATGGTGTGTTAACAATCATCAGAAATAAGCCCAAACAGGAACTGATAGAAGGAAGTGGACTTGAAGCTCTCCTTCCTTGGCCTATGAAACTCACAATGTTCTGCATCACAGTACACCACAGGGACACCTGGCTGCATCCGAAGTATCCACTGAACCCTTCTGACAGTCCCCATTTACATCTGAGACTGTGTGATTCTGGGAATGCTGACTGCTTCCTCCCCTCCAGGTGAGCAGGTGATCTAGTCTAAGCCAATCACGTGGACTGAGCAGAAAGATTCCCGGGCCCTTTCGAACAATGAAGAGAACAAGTGCACATTCACTTTGTCTGAAGAGGGTGACGTGTGGACAGGAGACCAGGAAATGCTGAAGCCATCTGCCATCTTGAGAGAAGTCAGACTCTAAATGATGCCAAAACACCAGGAAGGGCAGTGTTGGAGGGGAGGAGGAGCAAGAGCATCCCCAACAATAAATGCAGAGTCCCAATGACACCGTGACCTTCTGGATCAAATGTCACTTGAAGCCTGCCCTACCTTTGGCCTTTGAATGTTACATGACTGATATGATCCTCCTTGTTGTCTAAACTAGTTTGAGTTGGTTTTAGTGCCATTTTCAAAAGAGCACATCCTAACTGATATATAGACTCTCCCTGATTTGTATCTCCTTGGACAAGGAGGTGAAATAAATGTTTAAATATGGTCCTAGCACTTTTATCTACTTCTGAAATATTTTCCTAAACTTTATACTGTTTTGAAAGCACAACAGTCAAATGATCACCTTATCATCACTATGGTTCCCACATGTCAGCAGTCATTTCTTCTGCAGCTTCTGAAAGCAAAAGACAGGCCAGCTCGAAGGCGTCTGCCCTTTTAATCTGACCAGATATAAATGATCATAATTCAAAGTCCTGTCCTCATGAGAGAATTCCATCATGCAAATCAGTTCCGTCTTCAAGCCTCTGAACTTATACCACAGATAGCCTCTGAGAAAAAGCTACAGAAATGAAGTCATGAACACATTATTTCCAGCCCCACAGAGAACCCCATCTAAGGACAAGAAACAAATCTAGGTTTCATTCATCCTTTCCATTCTATTTTTAGTTTCCTCCAGGAACTGAAGTACCACAGGAAATTTTTAGTGCTCAGCATATTGGACACTTTACATGAACATAAAAATAAGAGCAGGACAACCTATTGACCGGCGTAACATTTCTCCCTTGCTAGCCAGCAGCATAACGAAGATAATCTATTAACCAGCCTGTCTGATGCATTCATCTTCTCAAGATATGCTGGATTCTTAGCCCGAAAAGATGCACGATGGGGAACATCCATCTTTAACATGTCATTGAAACAAGGCTACGACTTCAAGCACAAAGTCGTCTTTTTTTCCTTTCTTAAGTAAAACTTTTCCAAATGTCATGCCCTCCTGAAAAATATGGATGGAAAAGGCACACTACAAAAATATGCATTTCTCTACATGCCCCGAATATAAAGGCAGTCAAGTAGGCCAAGTGGAAAGTCCACAGTAAAGCCAATGAAAAGCAGACACAGGGACCTCAAAGGCCTTGTATGGATCTTGCTTCTTCTTTAAGTTATGTTTCCAATGAGCTTTCCTGGGATTCTGTGCCTGTGAGACAATGTAAAACACTGGAAGGGGAGGGTAAACCATCTCAAAGCCTTGGGGACAATCCCAGTGGGTCTGGTACTCACAGACTCTGGTTGCAGCTTCTGCTTCTTCCTGTCCTGATCTATTCATTCCACGCCACATCATACTAGCTATTCCTCTTTCAAGGTTAACTTCATCTGCAAATGGCACTCTCCTCTGGTGCCCATGGGGCTTGAAATCCTATTAGTACTATTTTTGCCTTGCTTTTTTCCTTTGTATGGGAACAAAGGAGAATAATATTATAACCACTATTCTAAGCAAGAAAGGCCAAAGGCCGTGGTGCCCTTCTTAAAAGATACCTGCATCCTTTCTTTGAGAAAAAAGAAACAACATTTGCATGTACCCTGCTGGAAATTCCTTTGTATAGGAATCCTATCTGTTTTATCTTTGGTTTTACCTAAACAGATTAGAGAACTTTCTCTTTCATATCCCAAAGTGAGTTATACAACGACATCATGAGTCAAAGTTATAATTGGATTAGGCAGGGGTTAAAATTATTTCCAAGAACCTATACCTCTGACACCATGAAAATTATCAAAGGTCCAGGATATCCCTTTTCTCTCGCTAAAGAGAAGATGAATTAACTACCTAGAGTTCTGGATGTGAGACTCCTTTCTGTCCTTTCCTGTCTCCTGTCACTAAGGGAACACACTAACTTCAGGTCCCTGGGCCCTTGGAATTACTGAAAAGATCCATGGTAAGGGAGAAATCTGGAAGAATTTGGAGAATCACTCCAATACTTTGTGAGAAGTGTCTTTACAGTGAATGAGGGACCATGTGGAACTGTTTACTACCCTGAACTGTCCACTCACCTAACAGAATCAAAGAATGATCTAGTTCAGAAAGTGGAGGGACCCGAGCTCGGCTTGTAATGCCTCAGGCTAACATGATTAACCGTGTCTCTAACTCCAGCCCTGCTAATGGCCATGTATGTGCTTCTCTAAACTCTACAGAACTCCAGGACAGAGGACGAATGCTGTTCATCCAGTAAAGGCTGTGCTGGTCAACTTTTTGGAAACTCTTTGTAAGGTCAAATTAGCTATTAGTAGGAATCCTTTCCCATTGTAGAACAAAAAGAATAGGAACCAAAACAACTAGAAGTTTCAGAATCTCCTTGCAAGAAACAGGTGGTATTACTGACATTGAGACTAGGTAGGGTCCCGTTGCAGTTAGAACTCTGCAAAGAACCATGGGTACTAAAGCCATTAGTTTGAGGGTGAGGGGCTGATTTTTAAGCAGGGTATGAAGCGGAGTCAAGTTGAATATTAAACAAGGTTATGAATGGGATTGTTTGGGCATTTCACCTGCTGGGCAGCAGAGAAAAGCGGGAAGGGATTTTCCACTACTATGAAAACCACTTCAAGCAAAGAAGAGAAACAAAATTCTAGGGGTAAATCACCTTTATTGACAGCCTACGACATTCAGCATAGACCAGCCTCTTGGATAATAAGATTTGACCTAAACTTCAAATATTGAGGATGCAAGATGAGAAAAGAACAGTTAAGGACTTCTTTGTTCCTACCGCTCACACACTCCCCTCCTCAAATGGCTTTCCACCATCTGTGTTTAAGGAACTAGAAATAAAACATTCAATTATCAAGTACAGTGACCTCTGCTCTTAAGCAATATTTTAGGCTTATAATGAACCCAGAGAGATTTCACACACACACACACACACACACACACACACACACACACACGTGACCCTATTCAACATTATATTCTATGTTTATAACACTTCAATTCTTTTTCTTTTGCCCCTGTTATTAGTGGACACACAGCTTAACTCAACATTTTCCAAATATTCTTCCATATAAATATTCCATGTACATATCTTCCATTTCAAATAGCTTTCCATTCTTAAAAACACGTGGCAAGTGTTGGGGGGTACACACATATATTTACATGCATAACATATATCCCTTCTCCTTGCAAGGAATAAAGCAACTTCAGATAGAAACCTGAATATAATGGGAAATGATGAATCCTTCTCTTCTTAGTTCTGCATCTATCTCTTCATCCCCACATATTAACCAAGCATCAAAGTTGGTTTCTTGACTTGCTCTCTTGAAAGAAAAAATGGTACAAGTGTAGCCTTTCCCAACCATAGCTCTGTGTTAGAATCCCTAAGGGAATCTTCTCAAGAATATTAATACCTGGGCCTCACGCTTTGTGATTCCAATGTAATTGGTCGAATGGAAAAGGTCTTAAGTTTAAAGACATATGAACTTGCATATTTGAGTCCCTTTTCTATCACTGTGAGTTACATACTCTTGGGTAAGTTACTTAAATTCACAGCCTTGGTCCTCTAATCTGTACAAGAGAGGATCAGAAATGATACATGCAAAACCCTCAGCATACTCCCTAAATGGTACACCTCCAAGAATGGTAGTTTATTATTATTAATACAGTTTTCAAGATTCCTGATAATAAAACAGAAACCACAGTAAAAGCAAAGGTTTTGAAGCCTTTAAGGATTCCCACATGCTTTAAAATGCCATGCTGTTTAGTATCAACGTCCACGAAAACCTGCCCAGTATCTGAAATACCATCGTGCCATCCTAAAGGCGTAATACATCTGTGTGCTCAGCAATGATGTTTTCTGGCTCTTCTGTTTTTTTCCACATTTCTTTTTATTGAATGTCTTTATCTAATTTAACACAAATACATTAACTGACTGGGTTATTGCATGACCAGAGTTTTCAGCCACAACAGAGGATAATGGAAAGCTCTGTAATGTTTATTTAACAGTAGAGCATTACTTATGTGCAAATGAAGCCCGAAAGTAGTGGCCTGTTGTATAATGGTGATGTTGCTCATGTTGATTTTTCTAAGTTACGTATGAAATTACATGGTATACAAATCTGAGTAGATATAAGCTGGACGCATTACCAAGATACCATTAAGTTGTTATGGTCTGATAGTCCTCAGTAGCATCTCATTTGTGTGGCGTCTTGCGACCAACTGCCACCAGCGCAAAATGTGTGACTGCAAAAATCAAAGACAAACAAGAAGCAGAAAAACCCACGCAAATGTGGTAAAAAATCTTTTCATTTCAGGACGCTGACCTGCATTAGAAACCAAATTTTTTTCTTGAAAGCGACCTCACATTTCTGTAAACACATCCCTGGAGTAGAATTACAAAGAAAAAGATGCAAAAAGAAGGACATCGGATACATCCTGGATCCTGTCTTCCACAGGACGGCATAGCCTTCTGCCTTTTCACCAAAAACTTTCAGACCTGTTACTGAAAAAGAAAGCAAAGAATTCATGAGGATGGAAGGCCTTTGGTGCATGGAGTTTGAGCACTCAGACTTCTGGGAAAGAAAGCAAAGGAGAGAGAGCAATTACTTCTATTCTCAGTCTCCGTGTTCCAGATATTGGAAAGAATAACAGAGGTATTGGAAAAAGTGCCTGCAGGCACCACCCCAAATGTTTTAAATTACTATTCGGAACATTCATTAACCATCAAAATATGCGACGCTGAACAGTCTTTGGTAGATATCAATCAAAAGCACATTTTCTCACAAATGAACAGGGGGAAAAGCCCCAGCTCCGGCATCTTTGTTCCTTTAGATTCTTTTCTCTGGGAAAATGCTGCTTTAAATTGCTGTTTGTTCTCATAATGGACTAGTGCCTTTGAGATCTTTACTGCTTAAAGTGTGTGTAAAGTTCGTGCTGATTATATGCAGCTCAAAGGATCTCAAAACCTCTCCCTAGAAGCCTTTCCTTTCTCCTCAGAATTCCCACCTGACTTCTCTGGAGGCTGATTTTCAACAGAGCACAACAGAGACTCCTCTTGGAAGTGGATTTCCCACCGACGTGAGCTACATCAAAGCAGAGCTCACTAATGTGAGAGCGATCTCTCTGATACCATTGAACTGCCGCGCTGGAGAACAAGAACGACCTACTCACAGATATTGGAAATGGTGTGCCAGGCATTGGGCACCGTTCCCACCTTTCCCCCTACAATTCTGTGGCCAATTTTTCTTGTGCTTTCATTCCTTGCGTTTTGCTGTGTTTATTTCAGAGGTCCAAGGCATTCTCCCATGGAATTTCCACTAAGTTCAATGAACTCATTTGGTGCGTAGCTGTTTGGTCCCCTCTCTCCCCAGCAATTTGATAGGGTTAACTCTTAAAAAGTGTCTAAACTCCACTTCCATTATACACACACTTCTCAGTCTCTGTCCACTTGTGGCTGTCCACAGGGGCCCCACATCAGCCCTGTCCCACTTTACCTTGGACTTCCATTCCTTCTAGGAGAGCTCAAACATTCTTATGGCATTAATTACCATCTATCTGCTAATGGCCCTCACCCACATCGCCAGCTTAAAAATCTTCTCAGTCCCAGATATCTAATGTGGGAATGACTGAAACAGAAAACAATAATTCAACAGGGTAAACACCAGGCAGGGAACACTCTCTTTCACCTAAGTCTGGAAAGTGGCTTCCTAAGGGACAGACTATGACATGAGAGATATACCATCTAACAGGGGAGATTCTCTCCTTTTTCTTTTTAAGTTTTCTTTTCCTAATCATCCTATCTGAATTCATAGCCATGACTTTAATTTCTGGTTTGTGTGTTTATTGTTTGTAAGCTTCCCATATTTTACATGTGCGTGCACACACACACACACACGAGCCATTGTGTTTTGCTCCATGGTCATTTGGTCTTGTATCTTAGAACATCCAGACATAGTCGGCATGAGCAGCCCCACTGACCCTAGTGGAAGGAAGGTCAGGCTTAAGAGTAAGGGAAAAGCACCCTGGCCAGACAGCTCAGCTGGTTAAAGCATTGTCCCAACACACCAAAGTTGTGGGTTTGATCTCCAGTTGGGGCACATCAACTAAAGAATGCATAAATAAGTAGAACAACAAGTCCATGCTTTCCTCTCTCTCTCCCTCTCTCTCTCTCTCTCTAAGCAATCAATAATTTTTCTTAAAGAATAGAAAAGCCAAAGGGATAGGGAACTGAGCAGAAACCTGGAGACATTGCTTGGCTGCCACCCCTGCAGCCATCTTTAAAATAATGGGTACTGTAGAACAAAGTCATGAACCCAGACACCTACAGAGGCCCTGGAGCTCACTGACCAGCCCTGAGTGAGGGCCATAGGGATGCAGCACCCTCCCCATTACGAGGAGCTGTGGCCATGCAGGCCCAGCCTCATGCAGTCTCAAACGTCTTCCACTGTCCAATGGCATCGGTCTCAGCATCTGTCCCATTGCAATGTGCCCTGCATTTCCAATATAATGAAACTCCTGAAAGTTCACCTTTGGTCCAATGTGCTACAGGATATTAGATTAGGCAGGTCGAAGACATATTCTAATATCTTCTTCTTCCAGCTCCCACACAGCCTGCTTCCTTGTCTAAATGTCACTTTTCAGCAGATCCTCCCTGACCTCACTGTTTAGAATTATTAGCCCTTTTCTCCTAGCAATTCCCCTTCCCTGCTTTACTCTCTCCATGACACTTATCATTTGACATACTATAATTTTTATATATATGTATTTGTCTCTTCTTCTTTCTAAAATGCCATCTTTGTCAGGGTAGAGATTTGTGTCCATTTTTTTCACTGTTCTATCTACCACACCTAAACTGGTACCTGGCACAGAAGAGATGCTCAGTAATAGGTGAGTCGGATGAAAGAATTAATCCTTGATGACTAGATGTCAAGAGTGACTGAATCCATCTGGGTCTTTTGGCTGCTAACGGGAGGATGATAGGACATAGGAAGCCCAAAGGTCTACAAGAATTTCTTTTAAAAAATTGAATCCATACTCCTCTCCTGATCATGAAAGCTTTCCATAAACCTGATGTCAGCAAATGCTTCTTAACAGATATACGTTGTTACAATGACACAAGTCAAGAGAGTGGAGAAGATGGCAGGGGGCAACACCTATACAATTTTTTGAGTGGTTTGCTTCTCCAAGACGGATTTAAGACAGTACCTAGCCTACTACTGTGGGACAGCAGGCAGCGTGGAGCCGGTACCTGACTATCTTATCTAAAGAAATCTTGGAGAGAAGCCAGGGCCTAAAGGTGGGGAGGAGACCAGGAGTGTTTTGTGATACACATAGTGGAACGAGGGTCAGAATGGGACAAGTGAGTGTGGCTTCTAGTCCCGACCAGACTGTGAACCATGCCACCTCATGTGCTTTGTGGGTCCATGTTATGGTACGTTTACTGCTCACTCCGCCTCTGACATCATTATTTTATTTGATGAATTAAGAATACCTACCAGGTGCAAAGCATTGTGCCAGGTGCCACAGAGGAGAGAATCAAGTCCCTGCCATCAAAAGCTGAGTTATTGTGTGGTCTGTTGAGATTGCTGTCCCTGGATGAGCCTCTGAGTTTTATCGGGGTCAGGGGACCTAAGGTGCAGTCCTGGACCGGAGAACGGTACCTTTCATATCTGCCTTCATTGCTCCTTTAAATCTTTATCTATAGTTGCTTGTCACAGGGATGCTAGAGACAGTTATTTCATCATTATTTTGTGATAAGAAAGTTATATATTAGAATCCACTCAGGTCTTGCTGGATTTCTGTGACCCCTAAGCCTTCCAGAAAAATTAATACAATTACAGACATATCTCATTTTATTATGCATTGCTTTATTGAGTTTCAGCAATGTTGTTGCATTTTTTTACAAACTGAAGGCAAGACCTTCCACAAGCAAAAAGATTATGACCTGTTTTATTGTGATACTTGCTTTATTGTAGTGATGTGGAACCAGAACCATAATATCACCAAGGTATGCCTGTCTGCTGTTAAACCCTCCCAAATGTGTCCAAACCATTATACTCACGATGCGCAAAGATAAGCAGCCCAATAGATAATCTGCGGCTTTATAGTAAGGTGGCATAACACCCACGATTACTATTTCCCCAAAATGAGACTACGCGCCAAGTAAATCAGGTCACATTTGACGGAAGTAGTTATCAGAATATGCCAAACCGATACACAGAAGGTGGGAAGATGTTAACTAAGAACCACTGTGGACAAAGTGGGTGGAAAATGACAGCTGAAACGGGACCTTGCAGACTGACGCACAGTGGGACACCAGAGTCAGGAGCTGTCATTAGTCAACACCATGTGACAGTCCTGTGGAAGGTACTGCTTAGAGGGGACAAGGGGATGACTACAAGCCAATGTCCTTAGACTGTGCAGTTTGGAGCACTCCATTTTGAACAGGTCAGGAGACAGGAGATAAAAGGTTAAGTAACAAGAATGGCCCATGACACCGAGAAAAATGGGTAAAATGATACATATTAATTTAAAAATTGAGAAGGATGTGTAGACAGGACTATGTCTGCCAAGAAATCATCCAAAGCAAGAGTGTTAAAAAGGTCGGTATCCTCAGTTAACAGCTACTAAGCCCACCCACCAGGGACAAGATTTCTCCTCCAAGGGGAAAAAAAATAACTAGCGCCATATTGTGGACTGGGCAAATCTGAGTTCAATCAGAGTGGAAAGCTTCCTAAAGGGAGATTTTGATGAAGAAGAGAAGCTGATGTTTTCTTAGTGAAAAAGTCCAATGCAGGGTTATGGAAAACCTTAAGAAGAATCATACACGCCGGAGATCAAAGATGGAGGCATAGGAAGACACACTGTGCCTCCTCGTACAACCAAAAGAAGGACAACAACAAATTTTAAAACAAAAAACAACCAGAACTGACAGAAAATCGAACTGTATGGAAGTCCGACAACCAAGGAACTAAAGGAGAAACTTTCACCCACACAGGTAGGAGGGGCGAGACAGGCCGGAGAGGACTCACGCGGGGCGGCGGCTGGCAGACCGGGGAAAGGCGCGGCTGGCTGGGAGAGCTGGCGGCTGCGGACCGGGGAAGGGCGCAGAAAGCAGGAGAGTTGGCGGCTGCGGACCGGGAGTCCCACTCCCTTGTGGGGATAAACAGGGAGGAACAACTGGAGAGCGAGACAGACCCCGCAACCCAGAGTTCCAGCTCCGGGAAACGAAGCCCCAGAGCCTCTGATTGAAAGCTCCTGTGGGCGCGGAGGCAGTGGCACTCCCAGACTCACAGGAGAACTCGTTGGAGAGACCCACAGGGTCCTAGAGCATACATAAGCCCTCCCACCCGGGAAGCAGCACCAGAATCAGCACCAGAGGGCCCAATTGGAGTGGGTCACGAGGGAAGTCACTGAAAA
>VMDR010010042.1:0-31832 GCA_007922815.1 Macrotus californicus | reverse complement strand
TTTTACTGTATGTCATTTGCAGTTGTGGCCACTGATCTCTTTGTACTATAATTTTTAAAAAACTTTATATTTAAGGGGTACAGCTTGATATTTTGATGTATACACTCATTGTGAAATGATAAGCAGTCAAGCTTATTAACATACCCATCACTTTTGCATAGTTACAATTTCCTGTTTGTGTGTGGTGAGATATGTCTTTCGCAAATTTTAATTATGCAGCAGTACAGAATGAACTATTGTCATCAGACTGTACATTCACAGAGAATTTTAAATAGAAACCAAGTAGTTATTTAAAGTTCTAGGAAACCAGGATGAGGAAATATCTGGACTTGAAACAATTTTATCAGTATGTTAATACAGCATAAATTACACCATAGCATTTCTTTTTCAGTTTCATCTGAAACCGTATTTGTAATCAATTAACGTGAATAACAACTGTTACTATAAAGTACTAGTTGAATATGTTAGAGTGATCTCAATAACATTGAGTGATTTGGTATTTGGCTCTTTTTAATAAGAAATACTTGTTTTTTAAAAAAGAAAAGATGATCCTGATGTTCTAATGTACAAACTTACCCACGTTGTTGTTCATTGAATTTTTCCTTAATCTATGTAAAGGTCTGAACATGAGAGACATTCCCCAAACTGCCCGTTTGTGAAAGGCGAGCACACGCAGAATGTGCCGCTGTCAGTCACCCTCGCGACGAGCCCTGCACAGTTTCCTTGTACAGACGGGACTGACAGAATATCTTGCTTTGGTTCTGGGAGCTGCCCTCATTTTCTAGCTGCTGCCACAAAACGAGGAAAAATCTGCATATGGGATGTTTCCAAACTTATGAAGGTATATTTTAATTTCAAAGTAACAGATTGATTAGTGATTGAGAAAAAAACCAGTTGTAAACTTAGGCTTTTCATTAATTTAGGTGCACCTAAAGTTTGAAATTAATGCATATGATCCAGCAATTGTCCAACAGCTTATTCTATCGGGAGAACCAAGCTCAGCAGTTGAATCAAGGAGACCAACTTTGGCATGGCTGGAAGACTCCTCTAGTTGCTCGGATATACCAAAATTGGAAGGAGATAGGTATGTGAATTTGTTTTAATAGGATTTATAGAAGTCAAGTATTTTCTTTCCTAACTTGTATATTCTCTTAATTATAATTAAAGAGTCAGAAGAAATTATTAGGTCAAAAGAATAGAGAATAAATATTTGGTTAGAAATAGGAAATAGCTGTGTGGTTCTTGAAAAGAAATTTCAGAAATACCATAGTCTGTAAAATGTACTTTATTTTCTGCCTTCATCTATGTCAGTTGGGACATAATTGCTACATTGGAAAATAGTCTAAATAATGAAATCCTTGGATTAGACTTGTAATTTCACCTTCTACTAAATCTTTTCATAAAACTGTTGAACCAAATGGTTTTAGTATCCCCTTTTTTCATTAGTGCTTCAAATTATAGACATGCTCATGACTGACAGGTACATAATTTGTAGCTATAGAGGATTACCTAATTTTATAAAACAGTTTATCAGTAGCCAGCAAAGAATTGAGGCATGATAATTATTGCTGAAGAATCATTTTGTTAAAATTTCTATTCTGGATTCTATTCCATTCAGCTTTTCTGACATTTTCCTGATATCTATAGCATTATTTGATTTGTTTGGGGGCGGGACAGTCAAAATATAATCCCATTTCACTCACTCGTTTCCCAAGAAACTGCAATTTTAACTCTGAACTGGACTAGGATTACAGGGCAACATCTGCAGGATTCTCAAGTAGGCAGAGTGAAGGGTTGTACAAATCACTCAACTTGTCTTAAGTATTATCATTTACCACCTCCCCCATTTTTTTTTCTTTAATGAAATAATTTTATTTATTTAAAACAAATTTTTATTTTTTAATTATGGTTGATGTACAATATTAGTTTCAGGTGTAAAACCCAGTGATTAGACATTTATATAGCTTATGAAGTGATCGCCTCCATTAATCTAGTGCCTATCTGACAACATACATAGCTATTACAATATTATTGACTTTATTCCCTGTGCTGTACTTTACATCCTCATGACTATTCTGTAACTACCAATTTGTACTTCTTAATCCCTTAACCTTTTCCTCCTTTCTCCACAACCCCGAATCTGGCAGTCGTTAAAATGTTCTTTGTATCTAAGAGTCTCTTTCTGTTATGCTTGTTTGTTTGTTTTTTAGATTCTGCGTATAAGTGAAATCATACGGCATTTGTTTTTTCTTTGACTTACTCGAAGTACCTTCTAGATCTATCCATGTTGTTGCACATGGCAAGATTTTATTTTTTTATGAGTCACATTCCATTTTATATATGCACCAGTTCTTCATCCCATTAATCTGTTGATGAATACTTCGATTACCTCCATGTCATGCTTATTGTAAATAATGATGCAACCAACATACGGATGTATATATTGTTTCATTTAGTGTTTTGGATTTATTTGTATAAAGACCTGGAACTGGAATTGCTGGGTCTTTTTTTTCCCCTTTTGGTACAGCCTTTGTTTTAAAGTCTATTTTGTCTTGTATAAGTGTTGCTACCCCATCTTTATTTTATTGTTTCCATTTTCATGAAAAATCTTTTTCCATCCCTTTACTGTGAGCCGTGTGTCTTTCGATGTAGAGAGGGTCTTTTATAGACAGCATATGTAAGGGTCTTATTTTGTTATCCATTCAGCTACCCTGTGTCTTTTGATTGGATTATTTAATCCATTTGCATTTAAAGTAATTGTTGATAGATATGTATTAATTGCCATTTATTTTTTATATTTTTGATTTTTTTCCCTTTTCTTCATAAAAAATATTTCTTCTTGTTTGGTGGTGATGAACTCCTTTAGATTTTGTTATTTTGTCTTGGAATCTCTTTATCTGTCCTTTGATTCTAAATGATACCTTTGCTGGATAAGAGTAATCTTGGTTGTAGGTTCTTTCTTTTATCACTTTGAATATTTTTTGCCAGTCCCTTCTGGCCTGTAAAGTTTCTGTTGAGAAATCAGCTGACAGTCTTACGGGAGCTTCTTTGTAGGTAACTAACTGCTTTTCTGTTAATGCTTTTAAGATTCTCTTTTTGTCTTTAACCTTTGGAATTTGAATTATGATGTGTCTTGGTGTGGGCCTCAGGGTTAATTTTGTTTGGGATTCTGTGCTTCCTTTATTTCTATGTCTATTTCCTTCACCAGGTTAGGGAAGTTTTTTGAAGTTATTTTTTCTAATAGGTTTCAATTTTTTGCTGTCTCTCTTCTCCTTCTGGCACCCCCATGATATAAATGTCAGTATGCTTCAAGTTGTCCCAGAGGCTCCTTACACAATCCTCAATTTTTTGGAATCTGTTTTCTTCTTGCTATTCTGATTGGGTGTTCTTTGTTTCCTTACATTTCAAAGTTGGGTGGAGCATGGCCTTAGGAGATCATTATGCCTGGGCAAATAGGGGGCCAGGTTGATGGAGTCTCAGATATGGTGCCTTGCTGATGGCTCTGTGAGGCGGAATGTTCATCAGAGAAACAATGACCTCTGCCAGCACTTCTGTCTGGGTGAAAGCTGCTTCTCCCAGCTCCTGCCCTGATGTGGACAATACATTTCCTCCCTGTATGGTTCTGGTACCTTTTCAGCTGCTGCCCCAGTGCTGGAGCTCAGAGAGACTGCCTAGGACTCCAGAAGCCTTCGTCTCTTTCA
Source organism: Macrotus californicus (assembly GCA_007922815.1). NCBI lineage: Eukaryota > Metazoa > Chordata > Mammalia > Chiroptera > Phyllostomidae > Macrotus > Macrotus californicus. Next base: position 28,131 of record VMDR010010042.1, on the reverse strand, counting down.
GCCTCAATCGCTGCTTGTTTTCGGGAGCCAGAAATTATGGGGAGTTCTCTTCCTGGCACTGGAATCCTGGGTTGGGGGGTCTGGTACAGGTCTGGGACCCTTCACTCTTCACGGGGGGACCTGTGTACTGTGTTTTCCCTCCCAAATTCTGTCTGCCACATGTGGGTGTGGGACTAGCCCGTTTCACGTCTCTGCCCCTCCTACAAGTCTTGATGTGGCTTCTTATTTAATTCTCTAGTTGTAGGACTTCCATTCACTTCAATTTCAGGCAGTTCTAAACACTGTTTGTTTTCTAGTTTAGTTGTAATTTTGATGTAGGAATTGTTTTTGACTGCCTCTACTTAGAAAGTAACATTTTTCTTTCTTCTGATATATTCAAGGAAGCATATTTATTTGGGAACACATTTAATTTTAATAAATTAATATTTTGTCTCATTTGTAGGTTATGTCTTTCAAATTAACAAAATTTTCTGAGTTAACTTTGAAGTTCTTTACTGTAGTGGTATATGAAAACTAAGGTACCCCTGTGATTGTAGTTTGCTCAGTTTTCAAAACACATAATCTTAAGTAAACATTTAAATCTTAGTCATATCTTATTTTTTGTTTATTATTTTGTAGGTTTTGTATCATGTAAAAAGGCTTTTAGTAAATCTAGTGTCTAATACTTAAGTAATGCATGCTTATTGTAGAAAAATTGGAAAATAACAAATACTTGAAATGTATAGTATACATAATAACCTTTATATTAACATTTATATGCATTTTAGTGCATATTTGTGTGTAGTTTTTTTAAGTGTTAAATATTCTTTATTTGATATATACATAAAACACTAAAATGTTTTTTATAAAGTAAAAGGCAACCCTTTCGATACAGGAAATTTTAATTAAATTGGCATAGTTAGAACCAAAAAGATAAAATGGACATTGCCAGCTTATCTTCAGCCTTTGCTTTTTTAAAAAAAGATTTTATTAATTTATTTTTAGTCAGAGGGTAAGGGGGGAGGTGAGTAAGAGAGGGAGAGAAACATCTGTATGAGAGAAATATTGATTGGTTGCCCCTCATATGTGCCCTGACTGGTGACCAAACCCGCAACCCAGACAGGTGACCTGACCAGGAATCAAACCGGTGACTCTTCACTTTGTGGGAAGACATTTCACCCGACTGAGCCACACTGGTGAAGGCTTCAGCCTAATGAACACTATTTGAAACACAAGAGTCTGGCTGTCTAAGAGACAGTGAAGGTATTTCCTCAGTATCTAACCTATTAATAAAAAGAGTTCCATAAATGCAAATATAAAACTAGTCTCCTACAGGTTTTGAGGTGGCATTCACCATCTCTGTGAAAAGGTGAACATTGTGGATGAAGTCAAACATGTTTTTAGAAGGGAAAAATGGTGATAGACCTTGCTTAACCAAAATTAGCATCAAGCTTCAAAAAGCTGATCACAGTCATTTAACCACAAGCCTATCTTATTTAAATCAGGACTGCCCAAAGAAATGTTCTGTCTGCCCTTCATGATCTGAATTCTGGTGTGGGAGATCAGTTTAGATATGCCATACATAAAAATTCATCAATCATTTGTAATAACTGAGGCAGCGGCTCACTATTTATTACTCCTAGTAGCTTTTTTGAGATAAGCTATCAATCCTGCCTTTTCTGTACAAGATCTTCTTAATACCAGCGAAGATCATTTTTGTTCCAGGGATGTACTTCTTCAGATTCTTCAAATACTCCATCAGTGTAACCTCTCCCTAGGATATGCCTTTATTCTTGTTGGCATCTGTATAAGAAAATCGGGGGGCCTACTCTGTCTTTAGCCCAAAAGGACTGTGGAGCTTTGGCCTAGTCTGGTGCTTACCTCACTTTTCCACAGCATGGCACAACGCACACTTCTGAATAAAAATCATCTTGCCCTTCTCAGCATCACCCATCTTTAAATCGCTTTTTTGTCACACACAACACAGAGGTCCCCATTCGCAAGCTGGACTTCCTGCTCCCTAATTCCAAGGGCTAGCTGGTCTGCGCCTGTGTACTGGTGTTGGTGCAACCGAACTTGCCTCCTGTGTGTGTGTTCTTTAACCCATGTGAGGTTAGATGTTTTATGGAGGTGTAATTGCGTATCATAAAATTCACTCTTTTAGTGTACCATTCAAGTCATGACTTTACTCATGATTTTGTTGTATAATAATATGAGGAGTTTTCTATCATAAAATAAAATTTAAAAAGTCATTGTTTTTTGAAGATCTTCAGACAAATGTGTTTTTTGTAGAGGGTCAATTAAGGGTGATTATTTGGCAACCCTTTGCAATATTCTTTGTAATTTCATTTTGAGGTACACAGATTTCTTCTTTAAAATAGACTACTACTTGCCTGGCCTGGTGGTTCAGTTGAATGTATAGTCATCCTGTACACCAAAGGTTGTGGGTTCACTTTCTGGACAGGGCACTTGTAAAGGTTGTGGGTTTGATCCCTAGTTGGGGCACATATGGCAGGTAACCAGGTAACGGTCTACCTTTCTTTCTCACATTGGTGTTCTCTCTCTTGCTTTCTTTCTTTCCCTTTCTCCCTCCCTTCTTCTCCCTTCCCTCTCCCCCCTTCTTCTTCTTCCCTGCTTCCCACCCCCTTTCCTCTCTCTCTCTAAAAATCAATAAAAACATATCCTCATGTGAAGATATATATATATATATAACTTTAACATTTATCTCGGTATAGTTGGGTAATTGGTTCTTTTTCTTAATGTAAAGGCCCATCTGTATTCGAAACCTATTATGTCTTCTTGGTTGGGACTAATTCATTCTGGTTAATTTTAATTCATTAATATTTCCCCTTGGGATTTATTTTTCCAGGTATTTATTATTTCTCTGAAATAGCTTTTTTGTGTTTGAACAGCTTGGGGGTAATTAGCAACTGGTCTTAAAGTTTTTGCATTTTTTCTTGTTTTCAATTATAGCACAAAATTGGCTTATAGACAGTTATTACCAATTGAAAAATTCAAAACAGAGAATTTCTCAAATATCTAAGTAAGTTCTGAAAGTTTCAGACTTCTTTAAAGAGAGATTACTAACTTACATTATATTTAAAATAACACTATAAATGCCCGGGTATTTCAGATGTGGGTACAATACATTGTTTCAAAAAGGGAGAATTACCTTTCCTTCTTGCAAAATACATCTTTTGTTTTTGTAACTAGGTTTAGAATTTTAGAACTGCTTTAGAAGTGCTAGTTACTATCTACATCTGCAGCGTAATCTGCTAGACTGATCTGTAATTGTATCTTTTTTCTTATCTGTTAACAATGGAGAGTGAGGATGAAGATGGATGCAAAGAAGGGGTTTGGCGTTTCTTGGTCATCTGAGTAGAGAGCAAAGAGTGTCTTGTCTTAACTCCTGACTTCTGGGTTGTGATAGCTTCATTGCTTGTCAAGGCGTTCTTAACAGCCCTTCCGAACAAACAAGCCAAGTACAATCAGAAAAGAAGTGCATGTGTGTCTGAGTACATGTATACTCACATATTTATATAGCTCTTCTATTTGGCTTTAGAGTACCTTTTTTGAATTTTTGTAATAGTAGAACACTTATTAAAATATTACTTCTAGAGGCTTATCCTTGATTTTATTAGGTGCCTCTCTTTTATCCTTTTATTTAACCAAACTGTCCCTAGTTACACCTTAGCAGTCTTCAAATTCCTGCAGATTCTTTTATAGATTCTTAGAGGCTTCCACACCTTATTTCAGGCAGACATTTATTTAATGATTTAACATGATCCAGGATCAGTATTATTATTCAGTTATGATTTCAGACTACTTATGTATCATTTAAGCTAGTTAAAATTTTTTTTTATTTATTGATTTGAGAGAGAGAGAGAGGGATACATTGAATTGTTGTTCCTCTTATTTATGCATTGATTGGTTGATTCTTATGTGCCCTGACTGGAGATTGAACCTGTACCTTATCATACTGGGACCACCCTCTTAACCAACTGAGCTGTCCGGCCAGGGCTAAGCTAGTTTTAATAGTTTTGATAGTTTTGATGATGCTTATATTCCAGATATAAAGCAATGGTTGTAACAGTGTACTTTTTTTTTTTTTTTTTGCTGTATCATATATCAAATTATTTTTTTACTTTGTCTTTTAAGTGATGATTTACTGGAGGATTCAGACAGTGAAGAGCATTCCAGATCAGATTCTGTGACAGGTATGTAAAAAATGTTAGAAAATCTGTTTATGTAAGAGATCTTGAATTAGTAGTATGTAGTGTTTCATACTTAAATTCTAAATGGTATATAGTTGAGTCAAAGGAAGTAAAAGGACAGCTTTAGCACATTTTAGTTCCAGATGACAGGGAGTTAACAGTAAGCCTTTTGGAATGTATTCAATTTATTTGCATAATGTGTTCTTTTATTAAATAAAAGTAACATTTTATTTGTTTGTTTATTTATTTATAGGGAGAGGGAAAGGGAGGGAGAAAGATACGGAGAGAAACATTGATGTGTACGAGAAATACATCCATCAGCCTAGGCATGTGCCCTTACTGAGATTTGAACCAGCAACCTTTTGTTCTCAGGCCCGCAGGCTGGCACTCAGTCCATTGAGTCACACCAGCCAGGGCAATACAAGTAACATTTACTTATTTATTTATTTATTTCAGATTTTATTTATTTATTTTTAGAGGGAGGGGAAGGGAAGGAGAAAGAGAGAGAGAGAAACATCACTGTGTAGTTGCCTCTTGCATACCCAAACTGGGGACCTGTCCTGCAACCCAGGCATGTGCCCTGACAGGGAATCAAACCAGTGACCCTTTGGTTCACAGGCTGGCACCCCAGCCACTGAGCCATACCAGCCATGGCACAATACAAGTAACATTTAAATTAAGGTTCTTTATTCCCAAAATAAAACAGATGACTAGAAAATACATTTCTAAATATAAAATTCTAGACATTAAGACATCAACTAAATGCTGCCTAATTCATTATCTTGTGAAATATTAAAACAAAAGAATATGTTTTATGTTTTAATGTACTTATAGTATAGGCAAGACTAATAGTACACCTCAGAATAGTTTTACTGGGTGAGAATTCAAATCATATCATTAAATTATGGTCTGATAGCATTTCCTAGGATATAAAAGTTATACTAATATCTGTTAATTTGAGTTTTGGGAATTAAGATAAAAATATGTACAGCATAATTCCTGGAAGTAGCCAATATTTTAGAAAAGTGACCATTATTACACTGTGGCTATTTTCTCATATCAGATCTCATGAATTAAGGACATAAATAACTTGTTAAATCTCTGTAGAAGAGATACGGTTTTGTATAGTATATTTGTCAAAAGTTATAGTTAGTATAGAGTAGGAAGTGCTCTCCAAATTCTAATTTGTCATGAAATCTCTTAAAGCCGTCAAACACTGCTGGGTGGGTTTTGGGCTGACCTTTAGTTATCTTTTGAAGTACTTCTTAGAAACGAAAAATATCAACAAAAAAGTAGGAAAAATCTCTGATTGATGTATAGATATATAATTAACTTTAGAATAGTAAAGATTTCATTTGAAGATATTTAGTCTTACGATGATCGTGTTCCTTTACATCTTTGTTGTCCTTTTTGCAAAAGCAGAGAAAGGGAACTAGAACATATTCTTAATTGGATAAATAACAATAAACTGGTCAGTGGTCACCTTGAGACTTGGTTAGAGCTTAATCTTTGTGTACAAAGTATCTCTTTGGTTGTCAAGTCACTTTAACTCTTTGTCCCTCAGTTTTTCGTTTGGAAACCAGTATTTGAACTAAGTGTTCCTTTTTTCCTGCTCTTAGTTTTTTAAAATTCTGACTATAACCTTTTCTTTGTATGCTATAGCTTTGTTCTTTTCTCTGGGTCTGAGGCTCTCAGTAGGTATCTTTAAAATTCTAGTATCTATCTTTGGTCTCTGTCCTTATCCTTTTTCTGCCTTTATCTTTCTCATCAGTGCCTATTTGATCTTTTACACTTCCTCTAGGTACTGTAGTCTGTGTACTTCACTTTCCAGCATCTAAAAAACCACCGTATATTCTTATTGACTCTTTTTGTGGTACCGCATTTAGGGCTGGGAGTGTTGTCCTTATGCAGTATTAAAAGATAGTAATGGTAAGAAAAGAAAAATTTTCTAGTTTTTTAATTACCTCCTTTTGAGATTTGTAAGTGGCTTATTTATTTGCAGTAAAATAAGCTAACTATACTGATAAAATTATATGTAAAATTAGAATATTATAATTATGTTATATTCTAAGCCCTTATATTGAAAGTTTTTGGTGACTTAATGGGTTTGTGATATTAATGGATATGTGTTCTCTTCTTGAATAAACTAAAATAAGTCATAAATGCTATTTCAAAACTTACAGTTACCAACTTTACATGATTATCTTCAAAGTCAATGATATGGGCTGAAGAGTTAGAGAATATGTTTTATAATTTCAAAAACGTGAGTGAAGACTAGGACCTTTATCTGGTGTTAAGATGGTTACGACTTTTGAAAGTACATCTGGGTAGATGTCAGAGAGACAAGTTTGGTTCCGGTGCCACGTATCAGAGTTAAGGATGTACTGCTTTGTGAGGAGTCGAAAGAATGTCTGCCAGGGGATTGAAGGAAGGTTCCAATGCAGTGTTGACGGTTTTGGAACAGTGCCTGGGTAAAACCTAATTGCCAGCGTCAGGAAATTGGGTTGGGAGAACTGTGGGTTGGAACTGCTTAAGTAAGCAGAATGGAGCAGGGTTTCCCAAAGCGATTCTGTGAAGAATGTTGTACTGCAGGATGTCCACAGGTATATTGTTTAAAACTATATTTTGTGGTACAGTGGGCTTGACAGATTCTGAGCTTGACAGAGTCTGAGACAAGACAGCAGGTTTTCCTACTGCAGTGTTTGACAGTTGTCACTGTGCGTGTGTCAGTCTTCCGAAGCAGCATGCAGGGCCTGTGCTGTTGCCCAGGTGTTGATTAAATCACGAGGAAGAAGCAGGGTAGTAGTGCCACTTGTAACGTTTTCCTGTCTACGGAACATTCTCATCTCACATTCCATTTACTTTGAATATTATCTTTAACATATGTTAATATGCGTAATTTAGGGTTAATGTGTTTTGTGTATATATACACACTCATGTATAATAAAATAGATTTTCTTTGCAATTTCCTATCATAACTTAAAAAAGTAAAATAAGTTTCAGTTTGCTCCAAAAATAGTTGAGCATCCTCAAGATTTATATAAAAGTCTCATTGTCTACATTTCAAGTTTAGATTAGTAACTTAGTAAAGTAGAATAAATATGTATAAATATTGCATGGCAGTGTACAGGCTGCACGTGAATATGGCAAAATGAGTGGTTAAATAAATGAACAGCTTCATTAGGACAATTAAATTGTTGAGTTTATAACCAAAATTTCCTCTACTTAGGTAGAAATGGTTTTAGTTTTAGATTATCATAATGACATGATGTGAAAAAGATTGATCTCAGAACATGGGAAATTCTAGATAAGCTGTCTGTGAGTATTTTGAAGATAATGTAAATGAAACAGATAATGAAAATGGTATAAACAGAACTTTCAGTATATTTTAAATGTTTGATGTTCCATGAATCTCTCTTGATTCCTTGGGTAGCTTTCAGTCTTTCATGCAATCATCTTGAGTTATTTACTCTTCTGTATTCTTATCTAAAATTGTAAAGCCAATTCCAGTGTTTTTGTTCTTTTTGTTTTGGTTCTCCCACAAATTACCTGGAATGGTCTTTACATTATTGTTGCTGATACTGTTGTTGCCTGAAAGTGAACGTGGTTCGTACAATTCAGAAAAAACCACATTGGTTAAAACTTTCAGTTTGGTGTCGAGATTATACCTGGTTCAGGGATTTACTGACAACTATCATAGAGTTTTGTGTAGACAGAGATGGCATGTTGGGAGCACTGAGACTGTGAAAGGACTCTTGTACTATTTGTAAGGGGACAACTCGAAGAGTACACACACAGAAGGTCATTAAGGTATAATGTTATGTAGTTGACTTTAAATGAACTAAAAATTAGCATGTAATACAGAAGATGAGTTTCATTTTTAAAATGATACATTTGGGGAATTTTTCTTTTCTAGTTGTTTTTCTTTTACATAAGCTTGGGGTTAGAATTAAATTTCGTGCTATGATAACCAGCACAGTAGGTAGGTAAGAGGAGATGATGCTCATGACTTTCTCTAAATCGTAAAGGAAGGGACTGAGATTACAGTGATATCTCATGGGTGTGCAAAGTGCATAAATGACAGGTGCATCCACAGCATGGTTTCTGGCTTGGCTTCTGTTATTTTGATATTAATGATGTCTTTATTCTTTAACCTTTTGGTCTCCTAATTTTTTAAAAAAAGATTTTGCTAACAAATTGTCAGGTGAATATATTCTGAATTGGAAATGATTTTAAGTGCTCGTTTTGGGAGCACGTATACTAAGATTGGAATGAAAATGATTTTAAGTCTCTTGGATACCTTTATGTTTTTTCTGGGTAGGTTTATCTCAGATTTGATTAAATTTTCTTTAAAATATATTAAATTCTTCCACTTACGGTATATATTATAATGCATGGACTAGGTGATAAATGAAATAAATGAGAACATCATACTAGCGATTTTGATTTCATTCACAAGGCCATTGCCAATGAATACTTTTTCTTTTCAAAGGGCATACATCACAGAAGGAAGCCATGGAAATGAGCCTCGATGTAACAGCACTCAGCATTCTGCAGCAGCCAGAAAAACTTCAGTGGGAGATTGTTGCGAATGTGCTTGAAGATACTGTGAAGGATCTGGAAGAACTTGGGGCAAATCCTTGCTTAACAAACTCTAAGAGTGAAAAGACAAAGGAAAAGCACCAGGAACAACACAACATTCCCTTTCCATGTTTATTGGCTGGAGGTTTATTAACATATAAATCTCCCGCTACCTCACCCATTAGTAGTAATTCCCACAGGTCACTGGATGGTTTAAGCAGAACTCAGGGTGAAAGTATTTCGGAACAAGGATCAACTGACAATGAATCCTGCACTAATTCAGAATTAAATTCTCCTCTGGTGAGGAGGACTTTACCCATTTTGCTTCTTTATAGCATCAAGGAATCTGATGAAAAAGCAGGAAAAATCTTTTCGCAGATGAACAATATAATGAGTAAAAGTTTGCATGATGATGGTTTTACAGTCCCACAGATTATTGAAATGGAACTGGATAGTCAGGAGCAGTTGTTGTTGCAGGACCCCCCTGTAACTTACATTCAGCAGTTTGCGGATGCAGCGGCCAACCTTACCTCTCCCGACTCTGAGAAGTGGAACTCTGTGTTTCCCAAGCCTGGGACTTTGGTTCAGTGCTTGAGGCTGCCAAAGTTTGCAGAGGAGGAGAATCTTTGTATAGACTCAATAACTCCTTGTGCTGATGGAATTCATTTGTTGGTAGGACTGCGGACATGCCCTGTTGAATCCTTGAGTGCAATAAATCAGGTAGAGGCCTTGAATAATTTAAATAAATTAAACTCTGCGCTGTGTAATAGACGGAAAGGTGAACTGGAATCCAATCTTGCTGTAGTGAATGGTGCAAACATTAGTGTAATCCAACACGAATCACCAGCAGATGTACAGACCCCTTTGATAATTCAGCCTGAGCAGAGGAGTGTTAGTGGTGGATATTTAATACTTTACAAAATGAATTATGCCACACGAATAGTGACTTTAGAAGAGGAGCCGATAAAAATCCAACATATCAAAGATCCCCAGGACACAATTACCTCGCTCATTCTGCTTCCACCAGATATACTGGATAATCGAGAGGATGACTGTGAAGAACCTATTGAGGAAATGCAATTAACCTCAAAGAATGGCATTGAGAGAGAAAAGAAGTCTGATATTTCTACTCTTGGACACTTGGTAATAACCACTCAGGGAGGATATGTAAAAATATTAGATCTTTCAAACTTTGAAATATTGGCCAAAGTGGAACCTCCCAAAAAGGAGGGCACTGAGGAACAGGACACATTTGTTTCTGTCATTTACTGCTCTGGCACAGACAGGCTGTGTGCATGCACCAAAGGTAAGTGGGTGGTTTGTTGGGTTCATCTGCATCCGTATAAAACTGCTGTATATGTCATTCATTGATGTGCATACCTAGTGTGAATTTCAGATCCATATAGATGAGAAATTTATTCTTTTATTATGAAGTGGTAAATCTTTCTACTGTTATAACTGTTTTTAAAACTTTTTTCTACTGCCCTAGATAAGGATTCTATTGTAAATAAATTAATAAGTTTCTTAGAGAGTATCTTTTCTGCTTTAACTCAAGAAAATAACCTGCTGTTGTTTCTATGAACCCTGACTCTGCATCTGCTCAATTTTGTGGCCTTGGGCAAGTTACTTTAAACTCAGTAAGCCTTTGTTTATTTATAAACTAGGATAAGAAGGCCTATTTCCACGCCTGTTAGAATTAAATGAAATAATATATGTAAAGTTTCTGGCACAGATACTGTTCCTTATTTCTTTCTAAAATAAAAATATTTAGCTAGCAATTATTACTGTTGCTAATTTTGTGGGTCTAATATACTCCTGACCTCTGAGTGACAGTGAATAATAATTTTGCAACATCTGTGGGCCCATATAGATTAACACATAGTATGGAATGTTTTCCCTACTTTTCTCAATATGTATTTTAAGTTGGAGAGAAAAAGCAATTTTTGGAAAGGATTACTGACAATGTCAGGCAACATGAATAGTCCTGATGATAGTTTAGTAGGAATTTAGGGCCAGGAGATGTTTGAAGCCTAGGTAACTCTAGCCAATTCTTGGCAGAGGAATTGAGTTTAAGAAGAGTTACATATCTCCTGTAGTTTTGGTAGGAATCAACCTGTTTTTCCTCTCTTTACAAAGATTTCAAGACTTCAGCTAAGAAGGACATGGTGAACGTAGTGGTTCAGTTTGCCTTCTTTGAAATTTATCATGTGAAAGAACAAGGGGAAAATGTCTTCAAATAACATAAAAACCCAACAGGATCAATATGAAAAATGAGCAATGCACAATAACTTTAGGCTAGTAAAACTTTGAATTAATTAGAGTTGATAAAGTTCAGAAAAACCATTAAAATACTATGTTGTATGAAGGGTAATATCAGTTAATTGATCATGTGTGACCAGTTCATTGTTGTGAGAACTTTACCTCTGTTAATTCATTCACTCATCACACCAGTGTGTGAGGTATGTACTATAATTGTCTCCATTTTACAGGAAAGGAAACTGAGGGAGAGAGAGGTTAAGTAACTTGCCTAAGTCACAGAGCTAGGGGCACATAGTCAGCATTCAGACTTGGCTTTCTGTCATCAGAGTGATTAGATACTGCCAGGTACAACAAAATTAGAAGACTCATACATTGGCATTTTTTGGAATCTTAATTGGAAAGATTTAAAAAAATGAAGACAATTTAACTTGCATTGGCCTTCCGAAGTAAAGCTGGGGTTGGAGCCTGAGGGCCCTGGCCTCAGGGCACATCTTTGTAAGATGCTGGTATTTCCAGAAATGCAGTAGGGTTTAATGATTGAAATTACTGTTTGATCAAATATACTTTTGGCAACTTAGAGGAGAAATAATATTTAAGCCACAAAATAGATTAACGTATTCTTGGAGTTCGGACAGTGAAAAAGTTCTAGGAAGTGATCTCGTGAATGAAAGACAAGACAAAGCCTGAGAAGTTAACCACTTTGAAAATTATCCCCTGGTTCTTCAAGGATTGACTCATCAAGGTGCATTTGACAAGATTAGGTTAATAACAATAAAAAGGAAAGAAAAGTTGATGTTTTAAAATGCATATATGCCAGTTCATAAAGTAGATACAAGATTTTAAAAAAGCATTGCAGACTGAATTAAATGGATGTGACACTGTCTTATATGAGTATTTAAAACAGCAGAAAACTCTCACGGGGGATCATTGAGTCTTGAGAAACATCTTACGATTAATAAAGGTTGTAAGTTAATTTTATTAGTACTACTACTACTAATAAAAAAGTAGATTTGATGCAGCTCTGATTAATGTTTTGAAAGAGCACACACACACACACATACGCAGCACACACATATGTGACACAAGCTCCCTAGTGCCCACCTTCATGGCAGCCAGCCAGTCCAGAAGTGCGGGCAGCTTTCCCTGCCGCTGGGACAGGGCTGAGGAATGGGGGTGGCAGCCGGTCCCTGCCGCCTGCTCTTATGGAAGACCAGCAGCCTCTTCTTGCATTAAGCACTCCTTTGGACGTTGTGCCTTGTTAGGTCCCAGAGTTCCGAAGTAGTTGATTCCAGTTGCTCTTTCTAGTTCAGGTGTTGCTTTAATGGAAGTATTACTAACCTTGGGAGATTCCTACCTAGAACCTCCTACTGTGTCATTTGGCATTACATCACTAATGTATGTGTTGATATTTTTTAAAAAGTATAAGACGATTCCCAACTTAAGATGGTTTGATTTAGGATTTGTACTTTAAAATGGTGCAAAGGTGGTAGGCATTAAGTAGAAACTGGCTAGGCTTAAAGCTATGATGTTTAGTAAGTTAGGTGTATTAAATGCATTTTCTACTTATCAATATTTTCAATTTAGGATGAATTTACTGGGAAGTAACCCCCATCATAAGTTGAGGAGCATCATTCTTATTTTTGGAGTTATATTCTTAGTGGTTTAACTTCAAACAATCTACTTCAGAATAATACTAACTTAATTCTAGTAAAAGATAGAAACTTTAATCTTTTTTCTCCCCTGCCTTTGTGCTACTGTTGTCTTATGTGTTGCATTTAGATAAGTTATAAACCCAACCAAAAAGTGTTAGGGTTTTTTTTTAAATTCTCATTCAAGGACATTTTTTCCTAGCTTTTTAGAGGTAGAGGAAGGGGAGAGGAAGGGAAAGAAAGAAGCTTTGATGTGAGAGAGAAGCATCTATTGGTTGCCACCTGCCCCGCCCCACATGCCCAGGCCCAGGTATGGTAGGCACCTGGACCAGGGACGGAACCTGCAACCTACGCATGTGCCCTGACCAGGAATTGGACTGGCAACCCCTTGGTTACTGGATGATGCTCCAACCAACTCATCCACACCAGCCAGGGCAAAGTGTTAGTTATTTTATAAAATCTTTATCTTTTATAAAAGTTAACAAATGAGAAAAAATATTTGGTTTACCTGATTATTATTTCTATGTTTTCTTGTGATTTGTCATTGCTTTCTTTTATGTTGAAGGACTTTCTTTGGTATTTATTGTAAGGCAGGTCTGCTAGCAAAAAATTCTCTGCCTTTGCTTATCTGTAAAGGTCTCTTTCACCTTCATTTTTGAAGAATAGTGCTGTATGTAGAATTATTGGTCGACTGTTTCTGTACATGACATTCTATTGCCTTTGGCCTCCATTGTTTCTGATAAGTGAGTTGTTAATTTCCATTGTAGTTTTCATATCTGTGACAAGTTATTTTTAATTTGCTGCTTTGAACATTTTCTCATTAACTTGGACTTTGATCAGCTTGACTATAATGTATGTGTACCTGTGGATTTCTTTTGTGTTTATCCTACTTGAGGTTCATGGAATTCATTGGATTTGTAGTGTAATGTTTTTCATAAAATCTCATCAGTTTTTGCCCATTATGTCATAAACATTTTTATCTATGCCTTTCTTATCTCTCTTTTTTTTTTTGAATTCCCATTATATACATGTTCATATACTTGATCTGTCCAATAGGTCAATGAGATGCTTTTGATTTTTAAAAATCTCTTATTTAGATTGGTTAATTTCTGCTGGTCTATTTTTATTTCACTGATTCCTCCTGCCTGCCTCTTTTTACCTGACTGTCAAGTGATATTAAAATAAAATTTTTTAACTAATAAAGTACACTTGTATGTTTACCCATTTTCCATATATCTGTGTTGATGGAATTTTACTGCACTGTAGGTGGTGAGCTTCATTTTCTCCAAATTGGAGGAACCTGTGATGATATTGATGAAGCTGATATACTAGTGGATGGATCTCTTTGTAAAGGAATGGAACCATCTTCAGAAGGTTCCAAGCCTTTATCAAATCCTTCAAGTCCTGGCATTTCAGGTATGATATTAAGTTTTTAAATGATGTTTTACAAATGCAAATTCTTCGGATGTTTTAAGTCTTCTGAGTCTTTTTTATTTATATTCTTAAATTATTTCAGTTTTTATAGTCAACTCTTGGTTACTTTGTTGAGGGAATTTATTTCCTTATTGGCATTCTTGTACTAGGTTTGTTTTTGTGTATTAGTCATCATTTTTCCAGTAGTTGGAAAATGTTGTGAACATAAAATAAGAAGTGGTTCTCTACCTGTGGTAGGCTGACCAGTACTGGTTCAGTGACCTTAGGTGAAAACATTGTATTGGTTAGTAAGGAGTTTTTGGTCTAGCTAGAGAGGAGAGCAAAACATGAGAAAGAGAGGAGTTCATTAAGTGAGTGTCAAGTCAACAGAGCGGCCCACATTGCTAATATTGCTATTGCAATTAAAAAGCTGAAAATACACTTTTGCCTTGGAATAGCATATTCAGACCCATTGTGAAACTTGAGGTATAGTGTACAGTTCAATTTCATGCTCTTCATATGTTACACTGAGCTCTCCTTCCCAACCTCTATGCCTACTGTTAGTCCTTTTCTTTTTTTTTTTTAAAGATTTTATTTATTTATTTTTAGAGAGAGGGGAATGGAGGGAGAAACAGAGGGAGAGAAATATCAGTGTGTGGTTGTGTCTTGTGTATCCCGTATTGGGGACCTGGCCCACAACCCAGGCATGTGCACTGGCTGGGAATCGAACCAGCGACCCTTTGGTTTGCATCCTGTGCTCAATCCACTGAGCTACACCAGCCAGGGCTACTGTTAGTCCTTTTCTGCTTCCATATGTTTGACTGTTAGTAGTCTCCACATTTTATTCCCTAGATTGAACATTTAAAAGAAGTTTGGTAAATCTGTAATGAAAAGTGTGTTTAAACTCAAATGTATTCTAAATGGAAATAATACATAAAGTTGTATTTGGGCATTTTTGATCATTCTGCCTTGCACCAAAGGCAAACTTCTAGCAATTACTAGTATAGTAACTTTAGTGATTATTAGTATCATCCTCACTACTTTATATGCTAGGAGTTTTCAGCCTCCTCAGCACTGTTGACATTTTGGACTAGATACGTCTTTGTTGTGGGAGGACTGTCCTGAGCTGTCTTAGCAGTATCTCTGGCTTCTGCCTGCTGGATTCTAGTGGTATGCACAGTTGCCCACATCCAAACGCCCTTGGGAGGATCGTTTCCTGGTGGAGATGCAGACTCATATCTCCTGCTATAATAAGGCAGCTCTTGATGGTCTTGATTAACTATACAGCTTGGTTTAAAAAGCTAACATACTGAGTGTTTTCATATTTTATAATGTATTGCTATAATTAAGAAGTATTTTCATAAAGTACATAAACACAATATTTAGTAGAAAAGCTGTGGACTAAATTATAAAGAGGTAAATACAGTGGAGCTCCACATAATGACGTTTGGCCAGTGATGGACCACATATGTGATTATAATGGAGCCGAAAAATTCCTCCTGCCCAGTGACTTACTTCTTAGCCATTGTTAACATCGTTACGATACACTGCTCAGGTGTTTGTGATGAAGCTGGTGTAAGCAAACCAGTTGTCTTGCCAGTCATGTACAAGGGGGAACCCCCCCAAACAGAATTTATTTATAAAAAATTGTGTACTTATTCTTACATGTTAAACTTCACTCATCTTCAAAGTACTCTCTGTATGATGCAATACACCTATTGAGACGTTTTTTCCACTGCTCAAAACAGTTTTTGAACTTGCCAATTTTTGTGCCTTTTTGTGCTTCTGCCTTTTTTCACCTCTTCCACATGGGCAAAATGTTTCCCTTTGAGGAGGACTTTTTTCATTCAGGGAAACAAAAAGTGTCATGTGGGGTGAGATCAGGTGAATAGGTTGGGTGGGACACGGGAGTCATGCTGTTTTTGGTCTAAAACTGCTGAACACTCAGTGCAGTGTGAGCAGGTACGCTTGTAAATCACCCATCATGAAATGGGCAAATGCATTGAATGAGTCTTCAAAATAAACTCACTGAAGCCAAATGCAGCCTCTCACAACAACGCAAGCTGATACACTGATACAGATGGGTTCCTAGAACACTCACCTAGCAGGGGAAGCCTGTACTACAAGGGGCCTGCCTTCCAGAAGATAATTCCGGTTTTTGGAGCGGGTCCCCCCTTGTATAGTATAGTGCATACAATTATGTACACTGTGTAAAACTTGATAAAAATAATAAATGACTATGATACAGGTTTATGCATTTACTATACTATACTTTTAATTATTATTTTAGGATGTACTCTTTCTACTTATAAAGAAAGTTTGCCAGATAATAGTATGCTGTGTTAACACCAGCAGTGGCCTCATACATGCTATTTGCTGTTTCCTGATTCCTTTATTTTCTCTTATGCTTGATTTAATCTTGTTTTGTATAGTAACATACTATACATATAGTCTTGCACCCAGGAGCAGATGGTATAGCCTAGGTGTGTAGTAGGCTATACCATCTAGGTTTGTGTAAGTGCACTCTGTGATGATAAAATCACCTAAAGATGCATTTCTCAGAATGTATCCCATTGTTAAGTGGTGCATGACTCTAAAGTAAAGAAGGGACATTGATGTACTGATAATATGAGGGGGGACTCAAAAAAACCCCCAGCATTTATAGATGAAAAATTGGCTATTGGTTCTTACATGTTTAAACAATTTAATATAGTTTTAGTCAGATTTATTAAACTCTAAGCTTTGAGAAAAATGTGGTTTGAAGTACACTTAATAGTAATTTTCTGGAACTTGGTGTAAATTTTCTTTGTGAAAATATTCTAAACCTATCAAATTTTGTATTTTCGTCTTTTTTTTTTACCTTTTCTTAATTGAAACAAGAATAACAGCCATTCATCTTTGTCTGATGTTAGGCATTTCACAAATGTGAATGCATATATTTATTTAAAAAAACAATTTCTCTGAAGCTGATTATTACTCTTATAACGGTGGGATATATATATGATATTCTTAACTACCACAAAAGTAGAAAAAAATACTACTTAAAAGGACAGATGTTATGTGCTTGCTGATGTTTAGCATTTCATTTTGTAAATAAGAAAATCTAAAAAATTAATATTGATCTGATGGAAGTTGGGCTTGCATTTAGCACCTTTACTTGTGTTGCCCTTTCTAATTTAGAGCTAAAGTTCAGTCAGGACTCCTCTAACAGGTGGCGTTTGTGGATCTCCATTAACGAGTAGCCTTCCCGTAATTTAAAACATTCAAGATGGAGTTTTCTTATGCCTGTTGTGTAGCCACTGCTAGTTACTTTAGTTGCATGTATCTGAGTCCACATTGTTAACATTCAGGATATTTTGGAAAGTGTTGTAGTTGAGTAGAAAGAAACATGACTTAACACTACTTTTTTCAAAACTTATTTCAAATTTTGCATTCACTGTCATTAAGGAGTTGATTTATTGGTGGACCAGCCTTTCACCCTTGACATCTTGACATCTTTAGTGGAGCTAACACGCTTTGAGACTTTGACTCCACGGTTTTCAGCTACTGTTCCTCCATGCTGGGTCGAAGTTCAACAAGAACAGCAGCAAAGGAGGCATCCTCAGCATTTGCATCAGCAGCACCACGGAGATGCTGCTCAGCATACTAGAACTTGGAAACTACAGACTGACAGGTACAACATTTTTCCAGGTTATTTAGGCCTGTATTATATGATTTGTTAGAGGCAACATGGAATTCTTAGATATATTACTGTTTTTCTTCACCTTTTTATATTAATAGCTTTTGTTTTATTTGTCACCTTAATTTTGGAAATTGTTATATTCTTATTTGTAGGATAAAATAGTGAGACTCAATCTGCAGATTCATTTAATGGATATATTAGAATTTTACACATTTAATGTGAAATTTGAAAATGTACAAATAGAGGTCCACTTTCTTTATGTTGTACAAAGATGCATGAGGAGAAACAAAAGCAAATTAAACACTACATTCATTTACACTACTCTCTAGTTCTTCCTATTAGCTTTATTCAAACAGTAGAAAGCAGGTGCCGTTTTAGGGGTTGGGAAGGAGATAAAACCGGAAAAACCCTTTCCTGCCACGTTCCTTCCCCACTGTGTTCGGCGGTGCACGCAGAGGTGCTTTCACTTCTTTGCTGTGCGGGACTGCGGTTCTGTGAGCCTGAGCCTGCTCGGGAGTCGCGGGAAACTAAAACGGGCGGCCCTGCATCCTGGTGCCCTGGCAGACGGTTCCCGAAGTGGTTTGGCTGCCGGCCTGTCATCTTCAGGGAAAACAGGCTTTCTCTTGAACTTGAAACAAAAACAACTTCTGTTCCTTCGGTTTTGTAATATGTGCAGGAATATATGAATACTGAGGAGGTGCAAACTTTGGTCCACACCAGTTACCAGTGCAGTCATCAGTGCCCCAGTCTTGAGGACTCTGTCTTGATGACCTAGTATCTCTGTCAGTAAGCATTTTAGTCCTTCAACTTTATGTTCTCCTGGGTTAAGCTCACCACCAGATAGTTTGAGGAAAGTTGTTCCCAGCTGTAACAGTGACTCGTCGGGTAGCCTGTGCTCATGTACAACCAGAACTCCTTCTATAGTCTTCCCCATTCCAGTTTTACCAAGTTTCTCCCTCATGTGTGGAAATCTGGTGGCAACAGAGCTGTCCTTTTCATAGAGGGGCTCTTTGTACCAGACGTGTGATTGGTTATAGGATACAGGTTGATGATGTGCTCCAAGGTGAGGGCTTGGTCTGCTGCATGTACTTGTTGCCAAAAAAGTTGGTCCTGCCCCCCCGCCAGGGACAGCTGGACTGGGAGCAGATCAGTGGTGCCAAGGACATGCTGGTGCGCACTGGTGGTGAGTGGGAAGGTAGAGGTACTGAGACTTTCCTGGTGTGGGCAGCGATTGTCTGCATCTCACTAAGCAGCCGCTGGCTGCCATTAACATGAGAGCTGAGAGCGCAAGAGTATTTAACAGATATTTAAATACGTGTTCTGTGCAGGCACTCTAGTAGGCACTGGTAATACAACGGATGGAGTTTACGTTGTAGTGGGGATAGACAGACAATAAGCAGATAGCTCCTGCATCATATAGTCATAGAAGCTGTTGACATGTATTAAAACAGTATGGTTAAAGAGTTGTTGGGTGAGTACACATGTGTGAGAATGAGGCAGAAAATGTGCATAATATTTTTAATATAAGGGGCCTAAGAAAGGCCTCCATGAAGACATTAATGTGGAGGCAATAGCAAGTACAAAGATTCTGAAGAGTATATTTTGTGAATTCCAGGAAGAGCAAGAAGACCATTTTGTTGGAATGCAGTGAATGTAGGGAGGAGAGGCAGGAGGTGAGGTCTAAAAAGGTAGCCAGTAATCAGGTCATGAATGTCTTCTTAGGCCACAGTGAGGCCTGTATGCTGAGTGAGATGGGACGGTGTTACAGGGTTTTAAGTACAGGGGTGATGTGATAAATTTATATATTAGAAGGATCCGGGGGGACTGCTTTGTTGACAGTAGATTATGAGTGGTTGTGGTGTGCATGTTAGGGGTGGTGATGGAGGCAGGGATTCTGGTTTGGATACTGGTTGAAGTGGTGGCGGTAGCCAGGACTGTGGTGACAGTTGATGGAGGTGGTGGAAAGAGTGGTTAGATTCTGGGTATAATTTGGACGTCGAAGGAACAGTAAGAAGGAACAGTCAGTGCTGGCGTATTGAACACGTGGAGTGAGAGAAGCGTCAGGGATGACTTTAAGGTTCCGGATTGGGCTAATTGGAAAGTGGAGTTTCCGTTTACTGAGATTAGAGTGGGTAATCATTAAGTTTGGGTTTATGATGAATTTGAACTGTCTGACAGACATTTGGTGTGAGTTTGGACTTTAGTGGAGGAGTGTGCTTTGGAGATGTTTGTTTGTTTGTTTCCAGCACACATGTACATAGAATTTGAACTAGAATGGACGAGTGTAAGGAATACACGAAGTTCTTACTTTAAAGTGCAGATTCCTGGGGCCCTACTCAAAGGGTTAGGGTGGGACCCAGGAATCTACAGGTAATTCCCATGCATGATAGTCCACGCTGTAAGCAACTAGGGTTTAATGTAATGTGCAGTTCCCAAGGCAGGTGTGAATTCCTAAGGTAAGATAAGTTATTGCCCTAAGTTCAGCCTCTGTGTTGGGAGCTGCATCTCTTCTCTGCTGCTCTCATTGAGAAGCATTAAGTTTTTGTTGAAGGCTAAACGTCAGTGTGAAAAGTGATATTAATGCTAATGTGGTTATGGCTAAAGAAAGATTTTTGCTTTATTTAGCATTTTCTTCCTTATTTGACAGCAACAGCTGGGATGAGCATGTATTTGAATTGGTGCTACCTAAAGCTTGTATGGTTGGACATGTGGACTTCAAATTCGTTTTGAACTCAAACATCACCAATATCCCACAGATACAAGTGACACTGCTGAAAAATAAAGCTCCAGGCTTAGGGAAAGTTAATGGTAAGAATGAGTCAGCATTTCTATTTGAAGAATCTTGTACTTGGTTTCTTTAAAAAACTAATTTCAAATCGGCTGTCCAGGTTTGCCTGTCCCCGCCCCCCTACTTACTGTGCTATCCTTCCCCTCCACAATATTTTCCCACTCTACCTTTGGTGTTTTTATTTATATAAGTTAATCCCAGGAACATTTTAGAGCTTTTCAGTAACTCAGTATTGTTCAGAGTTGCATAAACTTAAATAATTTAACTGTGCTTTTTTGGGAAATGCAGTTAGTTCCATTCACTTTTGGCTTTACTAGACTCAATGCATTACTCTTCCTAAGAGGAGACATGATTGGGAAAAAACTTTGTTATGGAGGTCACTTACTGTTTTAAGGTTATTAGTGAATGAAACCCAGCCTTTCATGTAATGCCAGAAATATACCCATCTTTATTTATCTTTCTTGGAAGTTCAGATTTGATAGATTGAATTATTAAAATAGATTGTACACATTTAGCAATCTATATTGGGAACTAGATGTTTCTTCTAAGGGTTTTCTCTTTCATAGGATAATTGAAAAGGCAGGGAATAATTTCAGAATAAAATAGCTACTTTCCCCAGAGGGTTAAAAACATTGAAACTTGAAAATTTTCTTATTTCAAAAAAAAAAATGTGTGTTTGTATATCTGTGTGTGTTTGTATACGCGTGTGTGTGTGTGTGTGTGTGTGTGTGTGTGTGTGAGAATTTTTGTTTCTGTGCATCCTTGTGAGACATGAGAGATTCTGATTTAATGGGATTTAGGACCTAGACGTTGGTATTTAAATGCTCTTCAGATGCTTATACTCTGCAGCCTAGGATAAGAACTTTTTGTTCAGTTGCCAGCAGATTGTTTCTCCAGGTGAATATTTTACTACCGTTAGAAAGAGAGATGAGTGTATGAAACAATCAAGTGGAACTGGTTTTTTCTCTCCTGGCAACCATTTCATAGCATCTGTGATGAGAATATAGCAGTTGCCAGTTTAACAGAAAATTTTAGAATTTTAGGCACATAAATCTTTGATATTAAGTAAAATTAAGTTTACTGATATTTTTATCCTCTAGAAACAGCAGTAGATAGGCAGATCACCTTTCCTTTGTCT
This sequence comes from Macrotus californicus, assembly GCA_007922815.1. Taxonomy (NCBI): domain Eukaryota; kingdom Metazoa; phylum Chordata; class Mammalia; order Chiroptera; family Phyllostomidae; genus Macrotus; species Macrotus californicus. The sequence goes on along the minus strand of VMDR010010042.1, from coordinate 6,428 downwards.
CCAGCTCTTAACATTGATGTGGAACAAAACGGGAAACCGCCCCTGGTTGATTTGAACGAAGAAATGCAGCACATGGATGTAGAGGAGCCACAGTGTGAGTTAAACTGCAGCGTGTTGTCCATGGCAGTGAAAGGAGTAGTGGCCAAATGCATCATGCTGGGCAAAGATTTCCTCATGGCTTGCAAACACTTGATTTTTAAGAACATGATTAAAAAGTAGCCTGTAATTCTGCTTTGGCAGTATGCTTTAACTTTCAGCTCATCTTTGTGAACACAGCTGCACTAATACTTGCATTCTTGCTTTACAATATCTTGGGAATTGAAATTATGTCATGGTTTTATTATTTTTTGAAAATAAAGGTGAATATAAATAAAATGGGAATAGAAAACACCATTAAATATCAGATAATTGATTATAGTTCTTTAGCATGATAGTGACTTTTTACTTTGGAACACATTCAAAGTATGATATTTTGTGTGGTGGTGTTATATGTAAATGGGATGGGTGTTTGCTTATTAAGTATTACATTTTAAATTATTAACCAATTTAAAAGAAAATGTATATTTTCCCTTTTAGGTATTAGATTATGTCCATTTTTAGAAGATCATAAGGAGGACATTTTGTGTGGGCCAGTATGGCTTGCTAGTGGCCTTGATCTATCAGGGCATGCTGGGATGCTGACATTGACCAGTCCCAAACTTGTTAAAGGTAAAGTAACATCTTTTACCAAAGCAGAATAAATAATGCTACAATTGTAAAAATAGATGAAAAGAAACTGATCTCAAAAAAGTAAGATATTGTTTGGGATTTTCATTAGTAATTCTATCAGTTTCCTGGTAGCTGAGGTCATTTCCTCTCTTAAATGATTGTACTTTTATATGAAATTTCTGGTCTTACTTTCTTTGTCATGGAGGTTTTAGTGCTTTTTGAAAAAGTGTAAAGTGAACACTGGGTGACCTAGTGTGACATGACAAAGTTCTTCCAATTAACCAGATGTCATGTTCTGTTCTGGCATGTTTGCCTTTCCCATCACTTTAGAGTTCTATGCCTTTGGTGTGTTTATTGTATATTATAATATCTTCTGTTAAGAGGGTTTTTATATGAGAGGTTTGATACATAAATTATAGTGTGCATTTTAAAATCATTGGCGGTTATAGGGATAATAGATGTTGCAGTAGTAGCTCTCTTATTTCACCTTTTGTATCCCTGGGGTGAAAAAAGAATACAACAAACAAAACACCTCCCTCTATTATTAAATTTGGAGGTGGGGTGGGATGTGGAGAGAGATCCATCCCCAAACCAGGAAAATATCTACCACCTAAATAACAATTATTTTAATTTGTATACATTCCCTTTATAATGTTTGTCCACTTTCACACATATACCTTTAGTTGCAGATATTATATATACACACACACACTTTAATATGTTCTCTTGACTACATCTCATTCATTTATTAAATTTATGAGAGCCTATATTGTGTTAGGCTACATACAGGGATCCAGTAATGAGCAAAACTTTTAAAATTCTCATATTGCTGACAATATAAGTTAGTTTTATTGAATGAGAGTGTAAAACCAAAATTTGATTTCAAAGATTTTAGTTATTTATTTTTAGAGGGGAAGTGAGAGAGAAAGAGACAAACATCAATGTGGTTTTTCTCTTGAGTGCACCCTACTGGGGACCTCGTCCACAACCCAGGCATGTGCCCTGAATGGGAATCAGACCGGTGACCCTTTGGTTCACAGTTTGGCGCTCAATCCACTGAACCACACCAGCCAGGGCTAACTTGAGTTTTTTAAAGTAATAACTATAATTTTTTAAATATTTTAAAAAATTACTAATTTTTAGAGAAACATTGTTTTTGCATCTATCCATGCATTAATTAGTTGCTTCTTGTATGTGCCCTCACCAGGGATTCAACCTTGCAACCTTGGTGTATCAGGATGATGCTCCAACTAACTAGCTACCTAGCCAGGGCTAAAACCTAAATTTTTATATGAAAATAAACATGTTGGCTTTGGCAAAATTGAGGATTTGGCAATTATATGACACATATTTTAAAAGACTGTGATTTTATAGTGTTAATTTTCCTGGAATGTACTGAGAGTGATTATTTTTCTTGTCACATTCCTCCCTGTCCCCCAAATCTTTGGAGAAAATGAGTGCTAAATTTTTGTGGGACAATAAAAGGATGATATGGGTCCAGAAAAATTGGATAAAGAAGATTGAGAGGGTGAATCTTGTCAGAATGATAATAGTAGTAAGAAGAGGGTAATAGTACAGTGCTTGGGCATGCAGTAGGCATGCAGATCAGTGAAAAGAACAAAGGTAGCTTTTGTAATCACAGGAAGATTTAATACCTGTTGATGCAGCGTTAGGCTGATGGTTTCCTGGTGTATTAATTTGATCCATGCACAGTTATAAGTGTTTAAGTTACCTTTGAGTTAGATACTATTCTTCTCATTTTCCATTTGAAGGAACTGAACCACAGAGAGGTTAATTTGTTACATGCCGTATAAATGGTAGAGTCATTACTCCAACCCAGGTAGTGACTCCAAAGCCTTTACTTTTTCAACTGTTAATACTATATTGATTCTTTGTATGTGTATGTGGATACAGAAAAAGACTGGGTGGATATACGTATGAGTGTTGCCTTAAATGAAAGGTTTTTTTCTTTGTGTTTTTCTGTAGTTCACAAAGATTTATATTATTAAGATGAATACCTTTGTTGGGGGAAACATGCTAAATGTTTATAACAGTCAAGATTTTCTCTTATACTATTCATGTAACTCCTGTGCTTTTTGTTTTTTTGCTACCAACATATGAAGAAGGTATTCAACTATATTATACTCAAAAAGTATAATTTGAAAAAATTCTAAACTGATGTGTTTTTCTTTTTGTGGAGTTCTTTAACTTGCTCTATAAAGATGAAAAAACAGTTTGCTCTTTTGGTGATTCACTTATTTATCCCATTTTCCACTGCTCCCCTAGGTATGGCAGGAGGAAAATACCGTTCATTTTTGATCCATGTCAAGGCAGTGAATGAAAGGGGGACAGATGAGATCTGTAATGGCGGAATGCGTCCTGTAGTAAGACTTCCATCCCTGAAACACCAGAGTAACAAGGGTTACTCCCTTGCTTCACTCTTGGCAAAAGTTGCAGCAGGCAAGGTATGAAACAAAGTTATTTTGAAGTGTGACAGTTCTGTTTTAAACATTGTGGATGAGATTTGACACATTGTTGAATGAAGTGTGACCCTTGTTTTGTTTCAGTGGACAGTTGGTTTCTTTGTATTTTTTTCTTTACAGTGACTTAAAAAATATTAAAGAGAAAATATTTTAAATTAACTTTAAACAAACTATGTAACATATGGTAATTCCTTAGGGGGTAATTGTTAGCAGGTATTTCCCTTTACAATTATTTTAGGTCATAATACTTTTTTCTTAGGTGTGAGTTTGTTTTTGTGCTTGTTACTGGCAACTCACCACTTTCTGGGGGGTGAGCATTTGGAACTATGCAGGAAGAGAAGACGGGAAGTGATTTTAGAGATAAATCGTAATTTTCACGGTTGATTTTCTGCAGCTAGCTGTATACCACACAGTCTCTTCATAATTGTCTGATGTTGAATTTTCCTGAGGTCTGGAGGGTTTGTCTGTCTGTCATCTTTATTCGTAAGCAGTGATACCAGTCATCGTATATTAATATAGGTCTTCTCATTTTCAAGGACTTCTGTGTACTTTATCTGATTTAATCCTCAAAATAACTGAGAGGCAGAGCAGGTGCTACTGTTATCTCCATTTTTCACATAGAAAGTGAGTGGACTTGAGAGATGGGGGAGCTGGCATATCTTATAGCTCCTAAGTGCTGTAGCTGGGACTTGGGTTTGGGATGTTGGATTTGTATTCTTTAATCATTGAGTTATTAACGTTAATAATTGTGTTGTTTTCCTTCTATTATAATTCTGGGGGAAATTTACTGAGTCATTTACTGAGTGTAAGGTAACAGCTATCATTTTAATTTGAGATATATGTCTTAATATTCAGAATTTAATTATCTTCCTTTATTTGAAAATTTTAATAGTAAACACTTTTCAGTATCATTTGTTTATTCAATGATTTATTTTTGTATATTTAGGAGAAATCATCTAATGTTAAGAATGAAAATGCAAGTGGTGCCCGTAAATCTGAAAACCTCCGGGGCTGTGACTTACTTCAAGAGGTCTCAGTCACAATTCGAAGATTTAAGAAAACTTCAATTTCTAAGGAAAGGTAACCTCATTTCCTTTTCCTGTTATTCTTATAGTAATAAAAGTACATAGAAAGAAAGAATTGCAGTAAACATACTCAACACACAATTTTACTAGAATTTTCTTTTAACTTCTGTTTCTCTTATTAAGAACCTGTCATCTCAGTGAGAGATGAACTGACTTTTACTTCATTGATTCAACCCTGATGCATGTGCGCTGCTTGGTACATGCCAGGAACACAGTATTAGTAGCATGAGGAAAGAAATACAGTGATTTGAAGTTTTACTTATTCTTGGTCAGAATATAGTACATTATTACAAACTTCATTTCTTTTAAAACTTTCTATAAGCCAAATACTGCTTATACACTATTTTAAATCTTTTAATACCACAATATTAAATTCAGAGACCGATATTTCATTTTCAAACGTTTTAATTTAAAACAGTTGTAATATTCATGAAGTCTGTTTCATTTTGGTTATTAATGTGTTTATATTTTCTTTTCCGTAGAGTGCAGCGATGTGCCATGTTACAGTTTTCAGAATTTCATGAGAAGCTTCTTAGCACCCTTTGTAGGAAAGCAGATGACGGCCAAATCACAGAACATGCCCAGAGCCTTGTATTGGATACTCTTTGTTGGTTAGCAGGAGTACATTCCAATGGACCTGGAAGGTTAATACTTAAGAGTTTACTTACCACTGATGATTGCCCTTTGGGTGTTATGACTGGAAGTTCAAATGTTTGCTATTGTTTTGCAGCTCGAAGGAAGGGAATGAGAGCCTGCTTTCAAAAACACGAAAATGTCTTTCTGATATTGTACGTGTTTGCTTCTTTGAGGCAGGACGAAGCATAGCCCATAAGTGTGCCCGATTTCTAGCCTTGTGCATTAGGTTGGTGTTTTTTTCATTCCAAAGTATACTGTGTAGGTGCCCCTGCAGCTTGGCAGGGGATGCCTTATCTCTAGTGTAATATGATCTTGTTGAATGTGTCTATAACTTCAGTGAATTTGCAAAAGTTGATGAAGGCTATTGAGATTCTAAGAAAGAATTTTGGTTTTTTAGGGGTAACTGTCATGTTAAATAAATCTATTCCTAAATCGGCTTCTCTGTCTATTAACAGCCGTTCAGGGAATGTGGGAAGGGGACTCTTTCCGCCTTCACTCCTTTTCTGCCTCGTTGTCTTTGGATCCTCCACCGGAGACCCTGCTCCATGTTATATGGCAGTCTCACCAGGCTTACTTATAATATTGGCCAAATCATTTTCTCTGCACCTTGAGACTCAAACTATCTATGAAGTCTTTAAAAGCTAGCAGTCAGTATTGACCATGTTTGCTTGTCCCTTTTGATAAAGAGAATGGTTTAATACATGAGAAGACATTTGTAAAGACCCTCGGTATAACTGGTTCCCACTGTCTTTTCACATGTCTGTAGGGCTTCAAGGCAGACTTTTCTTGAGATCAGTATTAATACATTTTGAAGGTTTTTCAAAGAACTGCATCATGTATTGATTGAATTTGGACCTTGATTATCAATGTATTTAACTTTTTTTCTTTAAAATGTTTTTCAGTAATGGCAGATGTGACCCATGCCAACCAGGATTTGGATCTGTTCTATTGAAGGCTTTACTTGACAATATGTCATTTTTACCTGCGGCTGCAACTGGTGGTATGTGAAATTAGTTTAATCACTAGTCATAGAAATGTTTCATAATGCATTTAGGATTATTTAGTAACTTCTTCCTCTGTTAGTCCCCCTTGTTTCTGCGGCTTACCTTTTTTAAGGGATTGCATTTTGTTGGATAGGGAGGTACTCTGTTCAATTATATGCCTAGGAAAAAGTGGGAGAGTTAAGTATGAATACCAGCTCATCTTAAGTTATACATTTTCTGTATTTCATTAAAATTAATGTGTTGTTTGGTTGTTTGATGACTGTAGATCAGGTATCACAAACTGAAACGCTAGCAGGGACCAGAGAGATGACTTAAAGAAGTGAAGTGGTCCATACATACATAGTGTGTGTGATTGGTAGGGACTGTGGCCAATGGGATTCTCTCAAAGGGGCAGTGGCTTTTTCTAGCACCTGAAGAGTGTGGAAATGTCATTCAAGAATTAATGTAGTTATCAAGGAGGAATTGAGAAAGCAGTCTTCTCAAGTACTTTGTGTGTGTGTGTTGGGGTGTGT